>JAODAC010000018.1:566840-602505 GCA_027575185.1 Mimaenictus wilsoni | reverse complement strand
AACAAACTTGTTCAAGTTGTCATTCTCAACTTTAAAAGCAAGTGTCATCAAATCTACAACTTTGATGTCAAAATCTCGAATTTATCATTAAATGTAGCTCTAGAAAGATCAATTTTTAATACATTAATATCACACAATTCAAGACTACAAACTAAAAACGAAAAAATACATTCTTTCACATTTCCTAATTCCTGAAAAATGTAACATATCCAAAACGCACCAAAAACATATTCAAAACCTCCAAAAAACACCTCCAAAACCACCAATTCATTAATACAACAATATTAACCATTTTGCAGTAAAGTATTATTACATTATTCGATAAATATGCTTATTACAGTGATTAATAAACTAGTGTTTATCATAGTAAAATGCTAAAGTTCTTTATATCTCGAAGCAAGTATATAAAATAATTGAGTACACTATTTCCATGTATTCGTTAATATTTACTTCCTTACGCTTAAGTTTCATTTATTACTGCACTTATATCCTGGGCCTCCTGGGTATTAATTTCATTAATTTAACGCAGCAGTTAGTTGTATTTATAATATTTGTTATTTTCATGTACATTGTGTAGCTAGCGATCGGCTTGCATGCATTTCCCATCAAATTTGCGAAAATTGTGAAAATGTAATTGTTCATGTTCACATTTTTTTGTTGCTCACAAATTGGAAGAAATACGATAGAAAAGCATCGCTCACCGATGACCCAATAATTGTTGCTCGTTAAATTACGTTATTTTAATACGTGACAGTTTCAATTGAACAACACTAATATCGTTGACAATATTGAGATTAAAATTACGCTTCGTAGTTGTTTGTTCAAGTTTTCTTCTGTCGTGTGTTAATAGCATTTAATTGAAAATTGAAAACAATTTGCGCCTCCTTTCTGAAAGGAGAGAAGAAACCTTTAAGGAAATTTAACGTAATTCCTTCTCCACGATAATGGACTATAATATTACTTAAGCACCAGTTGTACTTTGTCTCTAAATTGTTACTTGTTCATTTTTTAAATTTAAGTATAGCGTTTTGTTGTTTGTTTACGTAGTACGTAGTTTTAAAAAAGCTTAAAAAAATAATCTTTGTATCACGTGTATAGGGTTTCATTTTTTTTTTTTGAGTTTAAGTACATTTTGCCTGGTTTCTTAAATTTCTTACGTAAGTTAAGTGTTATTATTAACGATAATGATAATTAGCTTACATTAAACGTAAATTTACGTTGAATTTACGACGTAAATATAGAAATTTATTTGGAAACGAGGAAGAATGGCTTGTTTTTTGTTTTATAATTAGTGTTAATTGTTCAGGTACTAATTGTAAGAAAATTTGCAAGTTCTTGTTACTGTTTTTCGCAAAAGTTTGCAATTTTTCAACGATTTATGCAATTTTCAGTGAATTTTGCAATTTTTCACCTGAACCTGTGAATAGGAACGTAATTAAACCAGTGTAAGGTGTACGTTTTGTTTAGTTTTTGGGCCACATTTCTGTTGTTTTCCATTCTTCAGGTACTGATTGCTTATTGTACTTTGCAAGTGCTTCCAAACACCTTCAAAATTGAGCATCAGTCGTATAATAATGATTAATGAAAATAAAAATGAAATATAGTTTAAAAACACGAGGGAAACATCTAAAAACCACGAAAAACTATGAAAAAATTCCTAAAAATGAATTAAAAAGTGTCATTATTAAAAAAATACACTTCAAGAAACATAATAAAAACACAAAATAGCATCTTAAATAAATGTATTAAACTAATTTGTAAGAAAAACCAGCAGAATTGGTAAAATTTTGAGGTTTTTGTAGCATAATCGTATCAAATTCATCAATAAGCATGATTTTTGTACTCCAATTAAATTTCACAAAAAAACGTAGTGACTATGTTGCAAACTGACTTATATGATCTTGTCATAGTCCCGTGACTTTACATTATACTGTGAGTGTATTTGTTTAACTTTAATTAAAGAAATTTGTCAATTCATAGGTAGAACCTTATTTACCAGGTCAAAAAATATTAGATTTTCACGATTTTTTTCCTCAGGTACTATGACACCAAACGCTTTGATTTTTTGTTAATAGTTTAGTGCTTAATTCATAAGCACAGTGTAATTTTTTTCATTATAAAGTCTTTATTTAAGCTTAGAAATGATGCGTAATCATGGCATCTATAAATCGCTTCATTTATTTTGAGTTGCTCAGCTGCGTACACTCTAGCGTCCTTAGTTTTGATCAGAAACGAATGTAACAACAATTTTCGAAAAGTTTATAAGATTTGAAGAATGTGACGTCGAGTTTCTTCAAGAAAATTTTAAAATTGTATGTTTTTATAGAGTTTTAAATTTAAAGTGCATTATTCGCATATATGTTCGACTTAAAATACGAAAAAAATATAATATATTTTTTTTCAAATAACAATTCACGTCATATTCTAGAGAATTTAATTGTTTATAGAATGAGTCATAATTCAGCCTAATCTGTTCAATGGAATTTCTTCAATCGTGTACGCAAAGTCGAAAAACAATGTTGAGGTAACGCGTTTAAAATTGAAATTTGGTAAAGATATTCTCGAATTGTTTATTAACTGAGACTACTTCCAAAAAATCCATTTTTGACCTGGTAATTAAGTTTATTCTCTTAATGTTTTAAGATCATTTCTAACCAACTCAACTTTCAAAGCACTTTGAAAAACATGATATAAAACCGGAAAATACCATGAAACAATAAATAAATCCCGTAAACATGTCAAATCCACTTAAATTTGGTTTAAACTCTGATAATTTCTCAAAATGACTTTCGAAATGATTTTTGGAGCAATTTATTAGATTCTGTTACTTTTATTGACATGAAAACTTTAAAACACTTTAAAAAATACGAAAAAGCTAAAAAAACATGAAAAAGCAATACAAACATGGCGAAACAATAAATAAACAGCATAAGAATGTATTCAAATATATAATTATATTAAGAAATACATAAAAACCATAATAAAAACATAAAAAAGAACATTTGCAATAAGTGTATGGAAACTAACATAAAAATTAGTAAAATTTGGTGGTTTCGAATCACAATCTTATCAAATCTAGTAATAAACATAAGAAACAATTTGTGTAACAACGATATTTTTTAATTTCTCCATTTAAATTCATCCATCCATTGAAAAAAACGTAATAACAATCTTGCAATTTTTGCAACCATAATTTCGTCCTTCCAAACTTTGCCACGTGAATTTCCATTGCACTCTGTGTGTGAATTTGTTTAATTTCAGCGTTTTTTGTTGTTGTTGCAATTAAGTTTAACAAAGTGGAAACATTTCAACGCTTATTTCGTTTACTTTTGCTAGTAAAACGCTTCTAATCAACTCAAATTGTTGGTCTAAACGTTTTTCTTGAAGATTACTTCAGATGGCTTGGTTTCTGTCTTTCTAGAAAACAGCTTATTACATTCCGTTACTTTTATTGATATGCAAACACTTAGAAAAACGTGATTATTATATCCTCATATTTACTTTTTATCATCATCATCAACATTATCAATCATCAATCATCTTATTGAAATTTCAGCTACTTTTAATTGTAATGTTTAGTTTTTGTTTGGTTTTCTTTAAATTAGAACTATAAAATCAATCGGTAAAAGTAGAGAATTAATTGGCATCAAAATCAATCATATTTGACGCCATTTTCTTACAATTTGTTTATAATTCCAGCAGAAATTTCGTGTTTTCGCTCATTTATGTCTCACAATCGGTAGTCGGAAATTTGGAATGCATTTTTTCGTTGACTAAATCTCGAAAATATTGTCGAAAGGGCATTTTAGCAGGGGACATCTTGTTGGAGAGCAATTGACCGAAAAGCCTATCACAAAAACACAGCAGGTACTGTTTCAATTATAATTATTTCAACTTTCTTTTGTTTATTTAGTATCATCCGAAAGTGTTTTTTTTTAATGCACTTTCGATTGACAATTGCCTGGTTTCCTTTTATATCCTTTTGTGCATGTATAGCGAGGATGAGCCCGGAACGACTAACGAAAAGGATAATGAAGTACCACATGGAGAAAAAGGCACAACACTGGTTGAAAGAGCCAGAAAAAGACGTGCAAGAATTGGGCATTACCCAGCAAGTCATTAAGGAACGGACACGATGTTGAGAGAGAAGCTGCATGAGAGAAGACTGAATGAAGAAGTAATCATAAAAGTAATCATATCTGTCTAATCCCTGGATTGAGGACTGAGAAAGCCACAACCGGAAAAGGAAAGCGGCGTGCATGGGCTCGAAGAAAACAAAGCGACGCCTTGATAACATGAATGTAAGTTACTTCAATCCTAACTCTAACGAATTAAAAGAAATTGCCTTGTTTTCTACGAAATAGGACACGCACCAAACATTTAAATTTGGTTTCTCTCTATATCTTTCCGTTGTTTTTCGGTCAATTACTCCTCCATAAAATATTCCATACTCAAATGCCTTACCAACAATGTTTCTGAGACTTAAACTTCGAGAAAATACATTCGTGCAAATAACCTAGATCCCTCACATTCAGTTATTTCCCTTTTTTGTATACAAAAAGCAGCTACAAGAATTTAACAAACAGTTGGATCAATTAATCAATAATAAACATGTAAATCTAAAATTTACTACATCCTCATCAGCTTCAGCTTCTTCCTTATGAAAAAGAGTAGTTACATTATTATAGAAATATTTCAGGGGACTAGATGACAGCTTGAGCTTGTTTTCTTCTTATTATTTTCATCTTCGATATAAAAAATAAAAAATACATGTACAGTATTATTTATACACATTTATGTATATATAATATATATAAAAATTTAGAAAACACTCTAAAATCTACAAGAATACTGTAAACATTTAAACACCGTTACTTTTTTGTTTTTCATTAAATTTCATTACACTTGTTTTGTCTGTTTCTTATTTCATGAATATAAGTATGTATATATTTAATCTATATAGTACAAATTAAAGAAAGAAAACAGTTTGAGAGAATAAAAAACGAAATTCTTCCTATTTTTTGTTTTCTTTTGCTTTATATATTAATATAATCGTATATATTTCTATGTAATATGAAATTGAAAAACTAACATTTACTTCTTTATTATTATAATCAATTATCTTTTCTCCTCGTAGTTTGCATCCGACGACGAATAATCATAATTATCTACTATTTGTTTATCTACAGTTGTTAGCGTTTTTTAAATATTCATCATATCGTTTTTTTCTTCTTTTAATATTTTCTTGCATTATTCGTACATTTTTTCAATGTTTCCTTGTTTTTTCGTAAAAAATTATATTCATTTTATATGTTTCTTTTCTTTATGTTTATTAAGGGTATTTTTGCATTTTTTTATCCTTCCATCACTTTTTTAATGCAATTTTATGCATTCGTTTGCAATTTTATGCAAGTTTGTTTGCTTTATTTTGCAGATTGTTGCTTCATTTTGCATTTTTTTTGCAATTGTTTGCAGTTTTTTTTTTGTAGTTTAATGCAATTTTAAGCAATTTTTTGCAATCGTGAGTTTTCCTTGAGTTACTACGCTCCATTTCATATAGTTTTCTTTTATAATGCTTCTTTGATACATTTCGTTCTCTTCTGTTTTTTTGGTTGTTGGAAATGTGAGCCCCACTTTAATGCATCGATCTATGCATTGATATTTATTTAATAACTATATTGAGCCAAATTTTGGCCAGCCTATACAGTTAGAATCAATCTGAACATACAAAAATAATTTATAATTGTTTTTCTTTTGTAATAAATAAAGTCGAAATTAATTTCGTTAACGCCAGCGTTAGAAAAGATTTCGACCGAATAAGTTAGTCACTACGAATAAATTTTTAAGATCACTTATTGTTAGATTATTACTCATCGTATTTTTCGGAGACATTAAAGTGGGAACAGAAATCTTTTGTTTTTTGTTTGTTTTTGGAGACATCGTCAATTTGTTTTGTGTATTTGGGAGGTTGTTTTAGGATTGTTTCTTTGGAGATTTGAGAGTTTTTTTGTTGTAGGAGTTTTTGTTTAAGGTTTTCTTTGTTTTAGGATTTTCTCTTTTGGGAGTTTCTGTTTTGGGATTTCTTGTTTAAGGAGTTTTTCGTACAGGATTTTTTAGTTTAAGAGTATGTAGTTTTAGGATTTATTCTTTAAGGGTTCTTTTCTTTGAGGTTCTCGTCTTTAAGGACTAATTCCTTGAGGTTTTTGAGGATGTTGAAGTGTAATTCTTTGACGATGTGTATTTTTGCTGTATGTTAATGTAGATTTAAGCACCTTTAGTTGCATCAGTTAGCAACGAGGAGATGTTGGTACTGGCCGCTGGCCGGATAGGGCCAGTTGTCCAGCAGCTTGCCGCTGTCCTGCTGGGCGGTGGGCGCACTCTGTTGGCTGGCGCCGCCAACGGGCGCCGTGGCGTTCGGATAAAACGGCCCGCCCACGGTGGGCGTCGTCTCGAACTGCAGCTTGCCGGTGGCGGCGGCAGCGGCGGCCGAGTAGAGGTCGGGGCTGAGGAACTGGTTGGAAGACTCGAACATGGAGCGCGGCGGGAACTGCGGGCCGTAGGGGCCGTGTCCGTAGTAGAAGGACGACGGATCCGGGGAGAGAGCGCGTCCGCTGGGCGAGTGGTGCGGTGGCTGCTGGTGGATTTGCTGCTGCATGGCGCGCTGCTTGATGTAGTTGCTGAACTCGGTCGGGGACATTCTGAAAGAATTTCGAACAACTGATTAAGAATCAATCCCAAGAATGTCTTATTCTACTTCCTACTTTTCCCTTCACCACTTCAGTAGAGATTTAGGAGGTGCTAATGATTTGAAAAGGTGCCTCGGTACCACTTGTTTTAAGTGGAATTCTACCCAAGGAGTTACGAAAGCTCATTGGGTGGAACTCCACTCAAACATATTACGACTCATTCCTAATAATGTCTAATTCCACTTCCTACTTTTCCCATCACCCTTTCAGTAGGTAGAGATAGTCTTCGATCATTGATTTTGGGAGGAACTAATTGATTTGAGAAAGGTTTTTGCAAATTTTCTGAGGGCGGTGGTCTGTGAAGGTGTGTGGAAAGTTGTATCCACTATTTTTTGAGTGGATCTCTACCTCCGGAGCCAGTTAAACTTACTGAATGTAGCTCCCGAACCTCCGTTGCAGCAGGGAAAGTTTTGGAGTCAACGGACCTCCACCTAAAGAGTCAGCTTCTCGAGTAAAGCTTCGTGAATCTCTAGATTACAACTAGTCACTAAAGGAGTGTAAATGTGCGGAGCTCAACTTATTGAGAGATTTACTCAGTGTTTGGGTGAATTGTTCATTTACATGTTTGATATCTTATGTACACTTATGAGTTGAGTGCACTGCATTGCATCGGGTAAGGCCGGAACGGAAGTCGGGCAGCTATGCGCAGAAGGAAGCTTTTCTGAGGGGACACGTTCTCTCTCGTTTAGGCCGTCAGAGAAGGTAGTTGTGCCAATAAATGTCTAAAAACACCATCCGGCGCTTATTTCTTCAGACGCGCGACTGAGTATCGAAGTGGTATTTTCGTGTAAAAGTGAGACGCGAAATTCGAACAGATTATCCGGGAGTCACTTGGGTGAACCTCTATTTTCAGGCGAAAGGATTGTAAATTTGAGAAGCTTCAGTCAACGAGTTTTACTGAACTTACCAACAACAACGAAAGGTTTGGAAAATTCAAATTGGTCTACTCTTTCTTTACTGTGAGAAATTATTTGATATAAGTAATAAAGAAGGCTTATTGGGTAATATAGAAATTATTATTAATAAAAAAAGTATAAGAAACATACCTGTTGGCGCGTTTACTATTGGTCTTCAGTTTAGTACTACCAAACTTGGTCTGTGCAAAGGTAGCAGTCGTGAAGGTAAGAGGCGTGGTTGTCCTCGGAATAAACGCCGGCGCCGGAGAAGGGGAACCCTTAAAACTGTTCCCCATCGCAGTGGGCGATGGCGCCGCTGTCGAAGGAGCAATGGGGTTCATAGCCTGATTGGGCGCCGCCTGCTGATTCAAATTATTCGCTTGCATTTGATTGGCGGGCAGCTGGGTGCCGACCGGGGGTTGTTGCGGCTGATTGCTGGCGAACGGCGTCACCGACTTGGGCGACAGCGTCAAATTACTGAGACTGCATCCGACAGATTCGATCGGGCGGAAGCATTGCGCCTCCGGATTGAAGGTCTTGGTCACCTCACGATCGGCACTATGCTCGTCCTGCGGGTCGCTCTTATCGCTAAACAGAATCTTCACGGCTCCCTTCTCGCCAATACGATAGCTCACCTCACCCGGATCTACCCACACGGCTAGTTCTTGAGGGAGGTTCTCCAAGATGTCCTGGATGGGCACTCCACTCTCTCTGGCTGCCCGTTCAAGTACCTTATCAATCGGATCACCCGTCTTTAGGCAACGAAAGGCGGATCCTTTGAAAGGTTTGTCAGGGTACCAGTGCCCTTGGAATTTGTCCTTCAGGGCCTTTTCCAACTCCTCGCCGAAGATGTTGACCCGGCGCCGCGGCAGCTTGTTGTACAGGTACGAGATGACGAAATTAAGCGCGACCTGCACCTCGATATGCATCTTCGCCTCGAGTTTTGCGGCTCGTATCAGGTGATTATCGGCGGTTTGATGGCGATAACGCAGTTGATTAAAGGGATCAATTTTGCCGGCTTGCTTAACGCCCTCCACGATGGTGCCTTCGATGTCCTGGTGCTTAAGGGAGCGTCGACTTCTTGCTCCGTGCTGGTGGTAAACGATCCGTTTTGTTTTTAGCGAAATTTTGACCTTCTTCTGATGATTGAAGGTCAGGATTTTCAATGGTTCGTAGGACCAATTATGGTGCTCTGTAAACAGAAAAAACGATTGAGTTAGTTATGATCCATTATTTTAGAATGATTTTATCATGTTTTAGGAAGGTTTTCTTAAATTTTGGGAAGATATTCACGGTCGAGAAACTTCTGAACATCAGACTAGGCTAAAATAAAATCAATGAATGTATTTTAAGAAGTCGTTCCAGGTCACTGACCATTTATTCTTTCAACTGGGAGCAACTGATGGGTTTATTAGGTTTTAGGATGGTTTTCTCAGGTTTAGGAATGATTTTCTAAGGTTTCAGAAGGGTTTTCCCAAGATATAGGATGATATACCCAGTGTAGGAACTTCTAAACATCAGACTAGGTTAAGATAACATCAATTCATGTATTTCAAGGAGTTGTCCCAGCTCTCTTACCATTCATTCTTTCAACTGGGAGCAACTGATGGGTTTATCAAGTTTTAGAATGGTTTCCTCAAGTTTTAGAAAGAATTTTACAAGTTTAAGGAAGATATTCACAGTTTATGAACTTCTAAACATCAGACCAGGTTCAGATAGTCAATACATGTATTTTAAGATGCTGCTCAAGGTCCCTGGTTACTGATACTAACACCTGGGAACCACTAATGGTTTCCACAGGTTTTAGTATGGTTTTCTCAGTTTCTAAGATGGTTTTCTCAGTTTCTAAGATGGTTTTCTCAACTTTTAGGAAAGTAGGTACAGAAGTTTTTAGTGTCCCAGGTTCCTTTCAGGGACATCTATAAATACCACCCAAACTTTAGACTTATACCTGATTCTACAACTTGGAACACTCCAGTAAGACCTAAAGAAACCTCTATAAATACTAACAGTAATTTCTAGTAAAATCAAGTACAAATCTCGTAGAATTCGCTTGAAATCGAATTGGCAATGTTCAAGTTGGGCGCGTGGGCGATAGTGCATTGTGTCAGGCGAGTTCGCGAGATTCTTCGCGATCAATATTGCGCCAGCCTCTCTTTCCGCGCTCCTACCCTACTTGGCCATTATTCAATGCGCACGGCGGTGGCAGTAGAGGCAGTGGAAACGGTCGGGGGTGGCAATGGCGGCGATAGGGGAGAGCATGAAAACGCGAAACTGGGTCACACCAACAGCGCGCTGGCGAAAACGCTCGCCAACGATTCTGGGCCGTACTTATGCCCTGCAATTCGGAACGACCTGCCTCTCTGCATCACAGCATTATCACAGCACCGACTCGTGCTGTTTCATGATGCCTTGCTGAAAAACGGGACCGTAAACGACAAGGGCGAAATACACAACTTGAATTAACCCGTCCTATATTTTTGGGGCACGTGGCAACGTGATTAAAATAAGATGATACACACGTGGCCTTCACGCAATGTCAAGGCAACTCACAATCTGTTCTAATATAGTTTTACCTGTCTAAATGTTAAATTATTTCCTTCTTATTGCAAAAAGGTTAGTAGTTAATAGGTTTTCACTCATTTTACTCAGTTCTTCGCCACTAAAAAACATCGTAGAGTCCTAACAGTTTGACAAATCGTTCTGTAAGACATGTGTCACGCCTATACGTCTTAAAAAGTGGTGGGGGTAGACTTAGAATATCCCAACGTACACTAGTCCTGTATCACATCTAACGCAGTATCACATCTAAAAATGTGATACTTTTCTTGTTTACCACATTTCTAAAAACCTAAATAAGCCTGTGAACATTGAGACTTGAGACAAACACATGTCTGAAAATAATATTCATTAGTTTCACTTATTATTTGGCATCAATTTCGAAGCATGTGGCGCCAGGTGCCAAGAATGTTGAAATCGTCAAGCTCTTGTCGTGTTTTGATGCTACAACAAGGCACATAATTGTCAAGCACTATCAAGACGAAATCTTGTGAATATTTATATATTTTGTTAATTTAAACATTAAGGTTTTCCTGCTTTCTCGTCAGTTGAGTATAATTAAAACAGGCTAAAAGCAGGGTTGTGGTTCCAGTGTTTGATTGAAAGGCAGGGTAAAGCAGAAAAAAAACGTTAAAAACGTATAAAAGTTTTGTTTATCACGACTCAAGGCTCAACATTCGTGGCATTGGTGGCGTTAATTATTGTATAACGTACCGTTTTCGATAGTTCAAGGAATTCATTATTTTGTATATTTGTTGTTTTTAGAAGCATGAGTACATTCATTGTATTCAATTTATTTACATTCTAAATACATGGAATGTAAATACATTCAAAAGGGATACTTCCAAAAGAGAAAAATGAATGGGATGGTCCTAGAACTAACCAAAATATACTACTGTCGAGGTTAGTTAGATCAAGTAAAGTTTTATTACGAATTAATGTAATTTTTAACTGTTTCGATTGAAAAAATGTCATAAAAATCAATATCCGGAACTGTATTGATGTATATTTGGTTGCATAACAAACATGATCTTTCATAAAGTAGTAGGGATGGGTTCGGAACCAACAAAATGAAGAATATCTTCAGACTTTACAATATTTTGTGAATTTTCACTGTAAAACCTAATGATAAATAATTATTATGTTTCAAATAAGTAACAATGGATAGAACGGTTCTTGATCTGATCACAGTACACTGAATGTCACGAAAATCAATATCTTTCTTCTACTTTAATTATATATTAATGTATATTTGGTTGTCTACTTAACATATCCTCTTATAAAATAGTGGAGAAGGGTCTACAATTGACCAATGATCAAATGACGAATATATACAGATTTTCCTTTTCTTTCACCATAAAACATTATGCATTAATGTTATAGCTGGAATATAATCAATTATTACCTTCTAAATAAGTAGCAAAGGTGGTGGTGGTCCTAAAACTGATCTGGGTAGACTTCTACAAAGTTTTGATGAAGTATTTCACGAATTCATGTCGTTTTCCGGAGATTATATTAGAAAATATCACTAATAATAAAACCAATATCTAGTTTCCTAGTAGGGTATATTTGGTTGCCTAATAAACATAACCTCTCAAACAGTTGTAGGGATAGTTTTAGAAGCGACAAAATGGCCAATTTATAAATATTTTACTGTTTTATGAATTTTACCTCCGTAAAACCTTTTATACTCCACTTTAAACTTATTAATATGTCTATGTAATTAAATAAAAGCGAGATATAACTTTAGAATTGGATTACGTTTATATTTATCATCGTTATTGATCGTTGAGTGAACTGTTGTGAATTGCTGAGCGTTGGTAACAAGGCTGGAATCGAGGTAAATTATACGAAAACATACGGCAAGCGGGACAACAAAAGCGGATTGTAAACACACCACTCGCGCGTCTATATAATTATCCCTTTGATAGAGGAGCTGGTTATCACTAGGCCACGTGCTAATGCGCGCTTTTATACGTCCTCGGTGCTTGGCACGTGGATAGTTTCCAACCCTCGTCTCGTCATGGCTGCGAAACTGCTGAGTGCACTTTTTCCACCACCTTGACCTGCATACGTCGACTGTTGTCGTCGAGCATTCTATTCTCGAGATTCTCCGTCCGTATAAAGCGCTAAAATTACTCACAACACTAACTGAAAGATTAATATAATCCAGCAGTTGGTAGAGTATGTGTCCTCGTAACACACAAGTTTTATTGCATTATTTTTAGCGAGTGTGAAATATTTAAGTCGGTTTAATTCGATTAGAACCTGTATGTGAATGTTAGGTGACACCAAATCGGTAAAAATGAGAGAGTGGGAAGGTATTTTTGCTAGAAATATAGCGTCACGCGTCAATACCCGTTTGAAAAGTAGTGGGGGTAGACCTAGAATCGATTAGAGTACACTACACTCTTGAGTATTATACTTTACACATTTGATATATTATATTTGTATCTTTTACTTTATTATATTCCTGACAAGGTGAATAAATCTATGAATATAGTGACAAATAAGTGTTCTGATTGAAAATTGATTGTGATTATTTTTATAAAGAAACAGTATTGATAGACGAAAAATAAGTTGCATAATCACGTTTTCTAACTGGCTAAAAATGGGGAAATGGGTAATGAAACAAGACACAAATATGCGTCGAAAAAAATCTGGCTACGTTGCTGAACCGATGCCAAATTTTGACCAGCCAAAACAGTTGTGTGATTCATTCGTGTGCCAAAAATGTCATAACAATCGGGCCATGCCTGAAAACTGCGCAACTCTCGACTTTAATGGTCGATTACAATTTATTTAAGAGGTGCATAATCAAAAATAACCTAAAACTAGTCATGTCCGTTTCTGATGGTTACATTGGCAAATGTCATGAAAATCAATATATTTTTCCTGCTCTCAATATATTAATGTATATTTGGCTGCCTAATAAGCATGACCTGCCATAAACTAGTAGGAATGGGTGTAAAATCAATAAAATGATGAATATTTAAAGATATTTTGTGACTCTTACACCGTAAATCGTTATCTATTACATTTTCAGGTTATTCCTTTCGGGTGCCAAAGATGTTGTTGCGAACAGCAACATCAACCCGCGAATTAACACGAATCTTTTATTTTTAGCAGGATTCGTGGACTACCCGTCTGATGCAAATTGTTGAAGATGTTGAAGAAAGAAGTGCATGTTTCGGGAGTGAAAATGTAACTGATTTTATTTCCATAAAATTCTTACAAACCAGCTGCCCTTCTTCCCACCTCCGCCTACATCTTTAAGCGGGAGAAGGGCGATATTACCCTATAACAGTGACATACCAAACCGGGCACACCGCCCAAAATCATACCTCGAAGCACGCCCTGCCTGTCTCACTCTCTCCTGCCCACAGTGGGTACATCTCTGTTCGTAGCTACACATATGCAGCACGCATGTGCCGTTACGCTTGGCCGTGATAAGATATTTTTCAGACTTAGCTTAAGGCGCCAAACGACCAATCTCCCGGTTCGAACTTTCGGATTTCTCAGGTTCACACGTAAACTGTTTCACGTACTATTGAATTCTCTCTTCAAAGTTCTTTTCAACTTTCCCTCACGGTACTTGTTCGCTATCGGTCTCGTGGTTATATTTGGCCTTAGATGGAGTTTACCACCTACTTTGGGCTGCACTCTCAAGCAACTCGACTCTAAGAAGAAGTCCTTCCGCAAATGGCAACGGTCGTATGGGCCTGGCACCCTCTATGGGTAAATGGCCCCCTTCAAGAAAGACTTGGTCGCGTCACCAACATGCAGAATGGTGGACTCTCCCAAACACTACATTTCGCAGCGCCCCAGTGTTCGCCGCTACTAAGGGAATCCTAGTTAGTTTAGTCGGGCAACCACTTAAACCTACCCCAAGAGCGTCTTGTGCCTCTATGCTATCTTTATTAACCACTTGACGACTCAGGGCTTACAAGAACGTGAAACACATGTTGTGCAGGCTAAACAGCGAAAAAATTTATTACCTTACTTATTATCCGATTCTACTTTATTTGAGTTACGTTAAGATAACAAAGCAAAAATTCAACAATTCTTGCTAGGATATCCTCTCCATAACGACCAAAAAGGCCTTGATTAACACACTAAACATTGATTTTCATTAGGCGATTTCGGGCTTTGCTTTCCAAACCTCTGATCAAACGATGATTCAAATTAATCCCCATATTGCGGCTCCTTATGACTCCCGGGGGCTTGGATATTCCAATTTAGAATTTCAGCTTATACGAGCTACCCCGTTTTGAACGGTTTCAGGGGTTTACGCTTCTACACTCGGGTCTTGCACACAACGAAACACAGAAAATCGATGCAGGCGAACGACAATCGACCTCGTTTCACGTTCATCAACACTTGAACAACTCCTATACGCTCTACTCCTGCTATCGTGGTGTAAGGCAAATAGCACAAACAGACCAAGAACGTTTGGTTGCCTATAACCTTACAACCCTACCTACATAACCTTTCTTCCAAGCCATTGCTTGTGATTACGAGAATACCGTGTTATGCATATTGTTCGTTGGCTTCACAACAGCTGATTTCGGTCGAAAGTCGTTTTTTATTTATAGCGTCGCGCCGTGCTGAGGTTTTACGAGCCGCTGCTCTTTAAGAAAAACGTTGTAAAATTACGATTACGACGACTTGGATCGATGTGTCGTCCCTGTCGTTTTGCCTTGTTGGCTTCGCGTTTGTTGGTTACGTCATTGAAGTTTAAAAAATGCGAGAGAAATGCTTTTAATTGCCAAAGTGCCCGAAGTGGGATATGAAACACTGCATTTCTGGGTATCGGCGGTGTTGACTGCAATTATTGCTTTTGGCATCTTATTGAATACACGCGTTTAATATTTTTTACTTTGCTTTTGTGATTAGCAGACGTCGCCGACATCTGGTTTTTGTTTACTATAGATGACGTATAAAAACCACCTCAAAGGAATGTTTTTAAGTTTATGTTGTTTTAAACTTAATTTAGTAATGTATAAAACATTTTTTACTTTCAGTTTTTGTCTAAAATTACATAAAAAACGATAAAAGGCAAAATTGATAAGAAAACGCTAAAAATGAAAAAAAAAACTACAGTGAAATTTACATTATGCAACCTAATTATCATGTTTAATGAGTTCCAGATTTTCTGAAACCATGGGATGTAATTCAATTTGTACATTTGGATCTAATATTATTAAACATACCTCTACATTTTATTAAACATTCATATTTGGTTGCTTAATAATCATAATCTCCGATCACTAACCCCAACGAAATGACGAATAAAGATTTTACTATATATTTCCAATTTTACATCGAAAAACCTTTATATTGGTATTATACAAATTCATTTTTAAATTTACTAAGAAAATGAATAGTACAGAAATGATGTTCAGACGTAGATACAGCAAACTTACACTTCAACACCGTGTGAGGAACGACGAGATTAGGGAAAATTGTAGGTAGAAAAGACTCTAATAGGCCTAATAGAGAACAACTTCGATGGTACGGGCTCATGCGACGCATGCAGGATGAAAGATTGCCCAAAATGACATGGAAATACCGACCACCATATAACAGAAAGCACGGGAGGTCAAGAAAGACATGGAATAACCAAGTGCAAGCGGGAATTACAAGGAGAAAACTAAATGCGGAGGACAAGCTGAACAAGGACACTTGGAGGGAAGGGTGCGGCAGACGGCCCCAGAGGCTCTAGATGAATCGCTATTATATGTATATTTCTTTTGTTTGTTTTTCGGTTGTATAGCGTTTAACGCCTTCCGAACACGTTAACTTCCGCCCATGCCTGATCGGGTCTCGCCGTAGTCTTTGAGGTTATTTTATGAAAAAATAGATTAATACATCGATGGTAAAATGTACACTATGCAACCTAATTATCCCACTTGGCCGGTTGCAGAAGTTGCAGAGGTACTTTTAGTACCCCCTATAATTTTACAAGGCAACCAAATATACACCAAAATATACCTCTACAAGTAAAAGAAATGAAATACTACATTTAGAGCGCAAATATCAAGAAATAAAACGATTTTTTGCCATTTTATATAAGTCGAATTATTCTTCCGTAACTTATCTCTCCTTGTATAACATAATTACGCGTGTAACCATTACAATTACGTGTTAAGTCGTGATCTAACATCATAACATCCGCACTTCATGCCATTCTAGGTAACTACGAAAAACGTCAATAATTTATAATTAATTACTAATTGTTTGGAATTCAATTCATTTACGACATCTAAACTATTTTTATATACTTACAGCTCAGTTACAGTCCGTTGCAACAGGTAAAACAATTTATTATAACATCATACGAGAATGTGTGCAATATTTCCAGTGAGGAAAGCAGACCAGACGCACATGATTTGGTGTACGCGTACATACGGTACATACATTGATTGCGTCGTCGGCAAACAGCACACACAGCAGGACAGTACGAGTACATCAGCAGCGAAATGATAATATCCTACAAATTACTCGCTTGTATATACACGCTGCAAGGTCGCCACTTCATTATGTCGGCCGTTACATCACCAATCACACGTTAGCCACACATGTACACCCAGAACACTTACGTACGTACACTCATAACAAATGCACATTTAGGCGTGAAACGAAAAAATAACATGTACGTCGTGTGTGCTGATGCGGCTGCACGTGTGATGTGCAGGATTCCCACACACGAACGCATCCTGGAGGCGTAAAACACGTGTCTCCGGCGAGGAACGCCACGTGAATTTTATTAAACCGATCAGAGTAAATACTGTTTACGTGTTGTCATATGCGTTACTATGGAAAAAGAGAGGGGCAGAAGTTAATCAAATGCAAATGAAGCTTTGATGTTTAAATATTTAGCTTTTTTTAAAGTTTATCGGTGTAAAATGTGTTGTATTTCTGATAAAAGAAAGGTATGTAGGGGTAAAAATGTCATAGGATCAAGTTTTGGCGGAGGCGACTTTTTTCTGTTTTTCTTTTTATATAACTTGATGATGAAATTGATGTTATTATGTATTATACTGATTATGATTATAAGGAAAATATAGATAAAAGAACCTTAGGTTCTGAGATCAAATCCTGGTGAAGTTGATTTTTTTTCTTACTATTTAATATAGCATGATAAAATGATTTGATGTTATTTATTTGATGTTATTGATGTTATTTGATGTTAATCAGATTTAGTTTACAAAATTTGTATTTTTCGGTGCTATATTTCTGAATTGTCTATGAAATATATAGAATAAGTATCCGAGGTCCAATGTTCAAACCTTGGTGGGTCCGTTCTTTTTTTTTCCTTTTTTTAAAGTTTAAAACATTGAAATAAAAACGTCTATGAATAGCAAATCGAAATAAATTATAATTATATGAAATGAACATATATTTCAAGGTATTCTAATGATAAGAGACCCGAAAATGCTTTGCAACATGTGAATACGTTATCTTATCATCGGTAGCGTACGTTAATGACGTCAATTATCAGTCAAGCAACGAAATAAAAATACAGCACGAGCGATGGGCACGTATTCAACCTATTTAAAGAAGGCTGGCTGGTGCGACTATTTTACGGTTAGTAGAGCAAACAAATGACAACAAAGTGCGCTCGACTCGTCGCGTTGCCAGTTGAATGACAATATGATTTGCAATGCGTCGCAGTCCTATTTTCTTCGGACGCACTGGCATAGAGAGCGTCGTTGATTATACAAGAAAAGACCGTGACATAAAATCGCTTATATTAGGAGAAAAATATCGAATAAATGCGAAAAATTGTATAATGGTAAACTGCAACGAAGAACACCAGCTGTTTAACCAATGCTAATTCCCTCACTTCTGTCTTTCTTAATATTATAGTATCTGTTGAGTTGGTTGCCTAAATATTTGAATTTTACACTGAGTTTGTAGTTGAATTTTGACAGAGCTTGCAGCGCCACTACATTTGAATCAAAATATATATTGGTAGCCCTGCGCGCAGCGTTTAAGCTGTTCTTGGGGCGCGCTCTGCAACCTTCGAAGGGGGAGAATGACGAAAAAGGGGGGTTTGCACCACTATAAGAACGGGGAATGCGCAGGGTTCGGCCTATTTTTCCTCTGGTGAGTTGTCGGGTATACTTGTGTTCTTGCTCTTATTATTGTTTGTTCGTTGTACCCTTGTAATAAAGACTTGTGCTGTTTTACTTCGTGTATTTTGAACTTTGACGTCTGAGGTGAGCTTTAAGTAAAACTTGTGTGGCGAGAACTTAAGGAACTAAGCTTAAAAAGACGCCAGATGGAGTAACAGCACCGCGTTAGGATAGCTCAAGCTGTGGATACGATCCCTAACAGCATGGCTAGCGTGTCCGCATGCAGACTGTGACCACTACCTTGCCCAGTTCCTTACTGGCCATGGTCAATTCGAGTCGTACCTTCACAGATTTGGCAAGGACAGTAGTGCAACCATTTCTCACTTGGCGTAGCAGACACTCCGGACCACACCCTTGAAATCTGCCGAGCATTGGCCAAAGAACGAATGAAACTCCTGGCGGTGACCCGTTGTGAGAGCAGTACACCTGAGCTACTTGGGAGTGCAATGCTCCATTCCCAACAAAACTGGAATGTAATGGTTCTTTCCTGTGTGAATGCCATAAGAGAAAAGAACACACATAGAGAGTATCTAGGCCATTGCACTGACGTAATGCAGAATCCGCGATACCGGTGCAGCGTGTTGGTTATGGGGTACGCACAATACCCCTATTATATTAGTAGTATAATAACAGTAGCCACCTCTCTCAGAGGGCCACTTGTTTCGGTTAGCTAGCCGCCGCCAACGCCAAAAAAAGAAGCTTAAAAAGATTTAGTTAAGTCTGGTTCCGAGCAATCAATTAATTTGAAATTTTCATTTCAATGTATGTTTGTTTTTATAAATTAGATACACCCTTTTCTTATTTTATTTACAATTAGTAAAATAAAAAATGTCAACAACTGATTTCATAGCACTCAGCACTCAAATTCTCAATTTGTGCCGACAATTACAAACACTTGGGAAGCAATTAAAAAACTTTTGCCTCGCATAAAACTTCGCGCAAAACTTGTGGAAAACTCTAGGGTCTAAAGATTGGGATGAAATCTCTAATTAGATCATGAAAACGCTGACTCGCGAGCGTTCGTTTTAATCCTACAGCGATGAGACAGAGATGCAAAAGTCGATTTTGGCAGACACACAAAGTGTGTGACAATGAGGCAATTGAGCAACCGTCGTCGTTGGTCGAACAAATATGTTTGCGTGCACTCCACTCCATATGTATGTATATGTATATACGCACCTAACGCATTTTGGAATTATTTTCAGCGAGGCACCGTAACAGCGGCAGCAGCAGCAGCGGCGTTACGTATTAAATTATCTGCTTTTAACACGGCCTACGAATACTCACAGTACAGAGAGGACAAACTATTCTATTGAAAATAGGTCATTCATATGCATTCACATTCGACTGGGTCGTTTTTGAGATAGATAAATATAAATATATGAATCGAAAATGCCAGTAAACCAAAGCCGTACATCGAATAGATTAAATTTAGTCACATTATTGAGGCAATGTGATCATATGTAGGTTGGTTAGTTGGTTAGTGGCGACTGCGAATATATAACACAGTATAACACCGAGGATTTGTTACTAATGATGAAATAATTTGAAGTAGTGGAGCAGAATTCCAGACAGAACACGCCTGACTGTGACTAGATGTGCCTGCAATTGCATTCATATGCTATACAGGATTGGCATTTATTATTCTATAATGCGTTTAACGGTGATATATTGTGATGTAACTTTGTTTAATGTTGGCTGAATTTTCGAGATTTTGGAGTTAAAAATTAAATTCAATTAAATCATATCAACTGTCCAGTTTGTATTTATTAGTTCTAGAATATTGAAAAAAAAAACATGGGGTTGGACTTGGAATTCACTAAAACTGTTCATAAAACATCTTCTAAGAAACATAAATTTCTTCAATTTACTGTTTATCATTAACTAATATTACTAACATTTTAGAAAATGGTCATATAATACCTAATATGAAATTATATTCATTACAGCATTTAATTAGTTGATAATACTGTGGCGGTCAATCCATTGCCGCACAAACAAGAATAAACATCAACAAACCTCAATCACCATCATCAACAACTTCTACCGCCACCAAAACACAAACTCCACTCTACGATCTTCTTCACTGGCTTCGATTGAATGGAATCCTGGAGCCGACCAAGCATTTGCCGAAACCAAAAACAACCTTACCGAAGCGACTTTGTTATCCTAGAAATACATAGCAATACCTAGCAATGCATTGCGACGCTTCAGACTTTGCTATCAACAAAAAACGTAAACAATAGATGGGAGCCGATCTGATTCTTTTCGAGGAAATTCAACCATGCTGAAATGAAGTATGCTACATACGACCGAGAGCAGGTCTTTCTTCGCCACGACGCCGTCCGCACAGGTCTTCAACCGCCATACGATGGCGAAGGCATCATCTCCAGGTCAGCAAAAACATTCATCATTTCCATCCACGGCAGAGAGGTAAACGTAACCATCGACCGTCTGAAGCCCGCCTACACCACCGCAGAGGCAAAATACGAAGAATAAGACGACGACGACCATACCCTATCTTTGCCCCTACATTGCCCGCAGCAAGACCCTCAAACTTCCACCAACACAAGCCATTCAACAACTGATATTCCTTCGACAAATACCGCCATTCCTACCTCGCCTACCCCGCCACCGCCTTCCTCATCAAATCACGCCGCACCACCCGCGAAATCAAGACGAAAAGTCACCTTCAGCCTACCAATAAGACAATCCTCCCGGATTAAGAGGTACCTAGCAGGCTTCTCCTAACTGTTCCACTGGCAAGGGGGTACTGAGGAGGTCAATCCATTGCCGCACAAACAAGAATAAACATCAACAAACCTCAATCACCATCCACATCAACAAACCTTAATCAGCATCCGCCCAAGTCTTAATCGATTCAAGACTAAACATGGAGAATGCTAACACGTCAAAATCGACACGGCACAGTGAGACGCACGTGTTCCGCTGTGACGACGCTGCCGCCACCAGAGAGTCCGCCGTCACCGAGAGTCCTCATCGTGTCTCCACTCCCAGGATCTCCACGCTAATCTCTTTCATTTCTATATCTTTTGTTACATATATTGTGGTACAAATAAATCCCACATGTTTTTTAATGTAAATCTATTTTTTCCTTACTTTAACGCTACGTAATTCAACAAACTACCAACGTCATCATTGAAAATTACACATAAACAATCTTTAACAAATATTTATGAATCAAAAACACAAATAACTACCGTAAGTGAATACGAAACTACAAACACGTGCCGTGAAAACATATTTCTACAATCGCACAAACGCAAACTACCAATTAAAAGGGATCAAAACAAGAAAATGACACAAATCAAGCCGTAATTGTTGTTGTGACGCTTAATTTTCATCTTTTCATTCATTCGCCACAAACGCTTCACAAACGCCTATACACACGCGCCGAACAGCGGCCAATCAAGTGAATAGAACTATTTACGAATTAAATATCTGTGTTTGCGTAACCGCCGGCGTAATAATCAACAATCGGTAGTAGAAAAAACAGACAGCTGCAACAACAACAATAACAATAACAAACCAGAGCTCCTGTTTGAAACCGAAAAACAGTCACAGTAACAGCAATGTGCTTGCACGCACACGCGATTAATGAAACAATTGTAATAAAAACCGGACTGTAATCACGCATCGATTGTTTGGATGCGTTTTGGATGCGCCAGCAGAAATCGCCGATCGCAACAACAACAACAGGCGATTACACATCCCGTATGCTCTCTCGTATTGCATGGATTTGTAAACAGTTTTCCCAGGCGCAATGAATGAGCCTGCAAACAAATGCCTCCACGAGGTTATTTTTGGGTGCGTGTGTACGATTTGCATACCATACCATAACCAAGTTCACATCATCAAAGAGAATGCGGAATTTGTGCGATTGAGAGTGGTTTGGAGTGGGTGGAACGATTTAATTCCAGAAAGATTCGAGTTGGAAATTGAATATTCGATTTCCTGTCAATAACATTGGAAATAGTTTAATGCTTTTAACTTTATTTAAAACTTTAGTGTTTTACTTATTTTCCTTACTAGATTTACTTATTTTAATCGAAGCTGTAGCGTTTTCTTTGAATTTTCTTCATATGACAGGGTAAACTGCTGCGTCACGGTTAAAGTTATGTAAACTTTACCACTCTCTAGCGATATAAAGGTAAAAAATGTGTTCAGCTTGTAATATATCAGCATATTCTCTATTTCATAGTCTATTCAATGGTGTAAACGTTTTTAATATCTTGCTTGTGTACGACCTATTTTTTGTAGTGTATATTGGAAGGTATAGTCTCAAGAAGTCGCAAGTCTTATATGCATAATCTATATTCAGTCCACTTTTAAATGATATAAAAACTTTAGTGTGTTACTTTGCTTACTAGATTTACTTATTTTAACCGAAACTTGAGCTATTTTGTAATTTTTTTTGAATTTTCTTCATATGAGAGGGTCAACTGCTGCGTCTCGGTTAAAGTTATCAAATGTAAACTTTACCACTCTTTGGTGATATGAAGGAATAAAATGTATTGAACTAATAATATATCAGCATATTCCCTATTTCATAATCTAAGCAATGGTGTAAAAGTTTTTAATATCTTGCTTGTATCCGACATATTTTTTGTAGTGTATATAAGGTAAAATCTCAAGAAGTCGCAAGTCTTACATGAACAATCTACATGCGGTCCACTGGACCATCCTATATTCACCCCAAAAAATTGGTCGTCCCCAACCAAGATATTATTAGCCTATATACCATTTAGTAGATTATGAAATAGGCAATATGCTGATATATGACTTGTTGAATACATTATATTCCTTCATACCCTCAACAAATCGTAAAGTCTACACTTTCTTATACATTTTCTACGCTTTTATAAAAAATATTTAAACATTTTTATCACACATCTAAAAAGCCTTAAGGTCAAATAACAATATTTTGAAATAGAAATGATAAATCTATAAGCCTTGACTTAGTTATTTCCATGGAAAATGCGAAATATTTCGTCGAAACAAAGCTCTTTATGGAAATGAGAAATTTTCACTTATGCGTTCCAGCAGGAATGCTGGAACGCGATTTAATCAAACGCAAAGCGTGTAAGGAAAAACGAAAGCGGTTTTGGTTGTCAAGGGCGACTTTTCGCAAGCTCCAAAAACATTGCCAGCAAAAAGGGAACATATTAAATGTTCCAGCCAGCCAAAGAAAATCAATATAGACAAGGACGATCCTTCTGACAAAGGGATGAATTTTCACTAAAAGAAACTCGAAAGCTATATATCGCCCCTAGTTTTGCGTTGCTTAACTGCGTACACTCTAGCGCCCTTAATTATGATCCAAAACGAAAAACCAAAACGTTTTTGGAAAGTTTATAAAACTTTAAAAAGTCTATCCCTGAATATGACGTCGAGCTGTTCTTAAGAAACTGTTAAAATTGTATGTTTCTATTCGGTTTTAAATTTAATTTTAATTTAATATATATTTATTCAGAAAACAAAGGATGTCATATTCTGGAGAATTCAATTATCTATAAATTGAGACATAATTCAGCCAAATTGGTCCGATAGAATTTTCTCAATCGTGTATGCAAAATCAAAAAGCAATGTGAAAACAATGTGTTTTCTTGGGTAAACCTAGAAAACGTTAGCAGAACTCTGTGAAATTTGTAGCCATTGACTTGAAATTTTGAGGGAATATTCCTCAATAGTTTATTGTTTAACACTATTTACAGGAAATCGATTTTTGACCTGTTATATAAGGTTCTTCCTGTCAAAATAACAAAAAAAACATCATGTTAAACTTTCTATACGAAAAAATCGTATAATAAACAAACTAAACTGATTAAAAACAAAATATATTAATGATAAATTTTTTGTAGACTGAAAAGGTACAAAAATAGACAGTTACATTTATATTCTATCAATAAAACAAGTTTTCCCCAAACATTTTCAACATCATTCCTATTTCCAAACAGAAAAATCACCTCAAAAACAAACTAAAAAGTTCTCCAAAACAAAACAGCTTAATTATCCATTTTAAAGCTACTAAAAATACAACAACAAACTCTAGGGCAGCGGGCTATAATCACTAATAAGTATCAACACACGACAAAATTAAAGTGGACAAAAAATGAACGGTCAAACAATTTAGTCACGACACAATGCAATTACGTTAATTCATTCATTTAGCACGTGAAACGCACACGCCTGTATTCATAGGCATATTTCTATTTAAAGTACGCGCATGTACGAAAAGAAAGAATGTTGATACGAGCCCAAGTTCCGCGTAAATCACGCGAGAAAAACGTTCAAACATCGCGCAGCGCAGGCAATTCGAGGTGAAATATACCTCGTGCAATACGTACGTATGAACGACTACGATGGCAAATAAATCCACGTACAAAGTTCGTATTTTTCTCGGTGTGTTTGAGTCTCAAGGAATCTACTTTTATTTATATTATAGTATCACGCCTGCTATAAAACACTGAAAACTCCGAAACCCACAAACAGTAAAGTAAATTAACACAGATGATGAATTCTGTTATTTTTTTGTTGAGTTACATCAGATTTTATAGTAAATCATGTTTAGTACTAATATAATCTTGTTAGATACATTAGTGTGGTTTACATTTGTAATGAAACATTAATTGAATGATAGTAATGTGTAGATAAACTTATTGTTATCAATGCTTTGTGAGATGATTCATTTATATTAATCATTTTTGGAAATTATCTTTCATTGAAGAGAGACCCTTATTCATCAAGTCAAATTTGTTTAGAAATGATCGTAAACAATAGTTAAACTTGTGGAATTTTATTGTGTACCACAATACATGTAATGAAATATAAGATGAATGAGATTAAGATAACGAGGAGATCCAGGCGGAGGCGGCAGCTGGGGACGATCGGCTCGTACTGGTCGACGGGGCAAGCAAGTTGATGTGCGCCTCGCTGGTGACAACGGCCGGTAGCGGGCTCGGTGGCGGCTGCTGGTGTCGGTGTAGTCGTTGGAGGCGATCAGTGAGGGACTCTATGTGGACTCTCTGTGACGGCGGACTCTCTGGTGGCGACTGCAGGTGTCGGGCTCGCTGTTGGTGGACTTCTTTGGCGATCTTCGTTGTCCAGCTGGTTGAGTGACTGAATGTCGACTATATATAGCAGGTGAAAATGCTGACGCGACCATTTCTTCAGTTCGTCACAGCGGAACACGTGGTCGCGATCTCGCTGCGCTGTGTACATTTTGAGATGTCAGCATTTTGTATTTTTAGCTCGGCGGGTGTTGATTACGTGCAGATTATGGTTTATTGATGTTGATTGTGGTTTGTTGATCTTAATATTGTTTGTGCGGCAATGGCTTGCCGCCACAAACTATTCACGAATATTCTCAGAAAATTGTAAATCGATGCCTGTAATATTTACGAAGTTATAGTGTATAAAAATCGTAAAAATGTATAACTAATGTTTTTCCACTTTGTTTTTCGATTTTGCGTACATGTTTCCGAAAATACTCCTTAACCGATTTGGCTGAATCATGGCTTAATTTATAAGCGTGTCACCCACCCTCTCGGGTATCTACCTCATGTGAGGCTTGCTGATCATATTAATATAAGGGTGATCAATACCTATGTTCTTCATTTCTTACTTAATTTATCGTGTTAGAGCTTTCCATTCTTGTTTGTTTTTTACTTTTCTTTTCCAATTAGTTATTTCCATCGATGCAACGTCTTTTTCCACCCTCTTCCACCTCGCTTAACCATGCAGACTTGGGTCTACCTCTTCTTCGTCTACTGGTAGGTCGCCATTCCATTATTTGTTTGACAGTTTCGGTGTCATTTTTCCTCCATTTGTGAGCCATCTTATTCTTTGGTATTTTATTGTTTTAATAATTGTGTCTTTCTTTAGTTCTTCCTCCACTTCTTTATTTGTCTTTCTTCTTTTTATCCCATTCGTGGTTATTGGTCCAGTTATATATCTTATTATTTTTCTTTCAAGTCTACTTATTTCTTCCTCTTGTAGTTTGGTTAGTGACATTGTTTCAGCTGCATATCACATCATTGGTCTTATATATTTTGATTTTTGTTCGATTCTTTAATCTTTTGCTTGTTAGTATTTTCTTATGAGTGAAATATGCCTTGTTTACATTTTTTATGTTTTCTTGTAGTTCTGATTTATTTGTCCCTTCATTGTTCAATGTGATTCCAAGGTATTTAAAATTTTGGACAACTTCATATTTGTCTGTTCCAATTTTTTTGTTCCTTTCTGGATTTGTCTGGCTTAATTTATAGATAATTAAATTCCCTAGGCGGCAAGCCGCCTTTGTGGAGCTCAGTGCTCAGTGTTAAATCATTGCAGTTAAGCAACGTCGGACGTAGGCTAGGCGTTGGATGGATGACCACTTGGTCTCCCCACTCAACAAGCAGCTGCGGCGCCGTCCGCGAACTCCTGATTTCGCGTAAAAACGCGAACGAGGGTAGAGTGCAACGGTCGCCGGAAAAAAACCCATATGCACAAGAGTTCAGAGCAGTACCATCAGTAGCGAAACCGGATCGGGCCGGGTGAAAGTTACTAATCCCTTGCACCACTATGTGGTAGAAAAGGTTGCAGAATAAATAAATAAATTCCCTAGAATGACGTCCATTCTTTTGTAAAATTACGTGTACTTACATATTTTTACGTATTGTTAAATCAAATTTTCATGCGAAAATGTACCTTAAATTTAAAACTGCATAAAAACGTGCAATTTTTGAATTTTTCTTGAAAATACTTGACGTCATATTCAAGCAAATTTTATCAACTTTCTAAGATCTTATTGGTTGTTCGTTTTCGAATAATATTATGGACGCTAGAGTGTACGCAGTTTATCATCTTATCGTGATAATTATGTATATTTCGAGCTGCTAAATAATGTTTCGTCCTTATTGATGTAACCACACTTAACAGGTCAAAAAATTATGTTTTAAAAAAGTCGTAATTAATATCGAGACTATTCAAGGATATTCTATCAAAATTTCAAGTTGATTGCTGCAATATTTACGAAGATATAGTTCATAAAATTCATTAAAATATATAACTTATGTTTTCTGAAATTGCAACGCGTTCTTCTCAAATTTGTGTTGAGTACACGATTCTGAGAATACTACTGAACCGATTTGGCTGAATAACGGCAAAATTTATCTCTACAATATGACGTCAATTGTTTTGCACATTCATTTTACAAGTGTATAGAAAAAAGTAGTTTTAACATTTCTTGAAAATCGTGCGCGACATATTCAAACAAATTTTATAAACTATACAAAAATGCTCTGTTTTCCAGACTCTAATCAAGATTTTATTGGATGAGAACGTTTTTTACAAGTGTGTGCCAGTAATAATGTATTGTTCAATATGTCGCGTCTCTTGTGCGATCAAGTCATGTATAAATACATGGCATATAAATAGCAGCGTGCCGCTTCCAAAATTAAAGACACGGTCCTGTTGTGAGTGTGCTTATATATGGTGGATTCGAATGGGAAAATTTTGGCAAATCAACGACCACGCTGAAGGTAAGTTGCTTAGCAAATAATGTGTCGTATTACGAGCACAATTACTTCAAGAATTTCTCACTTCTAGCACAGAAACATGGAATTTTGTGCTAAACATTCTAATTTTTCCATGTTTATTTCACTTGATACCTAACTAAATTGTGCGAAGGTAAATTCAATACATTGTAACTTGATTTTCTCATTCATAACCGAGGACAAGAATAATGTGATCTGGTTCACGGACGCATCGGTAATGGGGGTGAACCATGGGATTGGAATTCACGGGCAAAATTGGAACGAATCCATTGGGGCACAGACAAGGACCCCGAACGTGAATTAAGTCGTAAAACCCATAATCATAAGTGGAAAACCAAAATTTCGAAGGTTCAAGTGTGCAATTAAGAGGACTGAACGTTTCCAAAAATGAGAGAGCACTATGAAATGAGAGAGACTGTCCATCGCGCTCTCTTTCGCTACCAGCCGGCATTGAACTCAGTTTCATTGAGCTGCGGCGCCTTGGTACGCTTGGTCACGTGGCACGGCGCGTCGTTCAACAACTGAGAGTGCACGAGGGCGGCGCCTTCGTGGTTTCTTTGTCATATCTTATGTCTTAAAAGAAGATAGGTGATGTTTCAAAACCCTAAGAAAGATATTCCAGGTACAAGATATTGTCCAGCATTCTCGATTTCGCATTGAATATCACGGCTGCATATTTTCACGGAATTAAGCCGCCTAGAAGATTATCTAGATAGAAATTAAAAATAGAAAAATAAATCGGAAATTTAAGGGAATTAACCTGAGGAAAGACTAGCGATTAAGTGTGTTTGAAGAATGCGCAGGCACTTGAAAAGTCAACAGAGGCAATAAATTTTCAGGTTGTCGGGATAGACTCATACATTGCCGTTGGTAAGGCCCCCTCCATAATTCAAGCAGAAATCATGGCTATAGAGGTATATGCCCAGCAGTGCTTTAAAATGTTCTACAAGGGCAAATGCATCTATATCATGACAGACTGCGAAGCAGCACTAACAGCTCTTCCCGGTAAGCTGTGTAAATCGAGTCGCAATAGTCACAGTAAGTGCCTGCGCACCAAGGTATTGCAGGCAATAGTAAGGCGGATATGCTTGCCAAGAAGGCAACATAAACCACCTTCCATGGCCCAGAACCCACATGTGGACGGACCAGGCAATAACCCCAAAAGCGACTTAAGTTGTAAATCCCATACTCATGCAAAATTTCAGAGTTTCAAGCGTACAATAAAGAGGTCTGAATGTTTCCAGAAACTGACCGCGCTATGAAATGAGAGAGACTGTCCATCGCGCTCTCTTTCGCTACCCGTTGTACGACCCCACAAGCTGCAGAATGGGAGGTGGAAACGACCGAGTACCTACTCTGCACTTGTGCATCCCTAGCATCTGAAATACTTTCTTTGCTAGGCAGCGAGCAGCTAATTGTAAGTTTCGCTGAATTCATGAGGAAGTCGGTCAAGGAGATTTTCTAGCCTTTATCTCCGTGAATAGTCCATAGTATTGGTCCAAGCTCAATCGATCAAAGTTGGTCGCAGTGCTAGTGGCGTTGACTGTCCAGGATTAATTTAAAAAAAAAAACTTGATTTTCTCATTGCTAATTTCGAGGTGATTTTAGAAGAAAACGTAAGTCTTATCATTAAGAACACGATTTATCAGCCACCCTTGATAGAAAGCATTAAATAAGAAATAATTCTGATGTCGTCATCACAGATTTATTTCATTTATGGTATGACAATATTAAACATTATTATATTAAACATTTGTCATATATTCAAAAACAATACCTAGCAATACAATAACGTAGAACAAAGCCAAATGATATCAAAAATGGTATATGATATTTAATTGAGTAATGAAAAATAATGAAAACCACTGATGGGTACTTTGTGATTGGGTATTGGTTGTTTTGTTGGCCAAATTCGATCCGTTTATACTCGTGCATATTGCATATTGTCCCCGAAGGCACGCCACCCATTGCCGCGGTCGCAAATGCATGTTGCGTTGGCAAGAATAATTTATCGCCAAGGGGCCAAGCTGGAGAGAGAGAGATAGAAAGAGGCCGACCGCAAAAGGCGTGGGAAATCAACAATTGAACTGATTGCAATTTTATCAGGTAATTGTACTTGTAACGCAATATCGTCATGTGCAATGTCACATGCGCTCTCTTATCGTCTGATATTTCCACCTACGTTCACGAATATGAATTTATAAACGACAAAACGGATAAGCCGAGGAAATTTTCAATGTCACCAGTTTTTCCACACTTTCCTTTTTTATTTTATCTATGCTTAAATTTCATTTTACATTATCTAAATTTCCAAAGTTTTTCTTAAAACCTTTTTGTATTTTGTAAATTTTTATAATGAGAAGGGGAGTCCAATCAGGGCCCCCTCCCCTAAGGGGGTCCCACCTTTAATAAATTACCCAAAATTATTATAAATGATCTTCAATGCTTTTTTCATATTTGTGAATGTCTATGAGGAGGGGAATTTTTAAAGTGGGGGGGTCCACCCAGGGGGCGGGGGTCGCACCTTTAAAAATTTGCCCAAAGTTCTTGTAAATCTTAATGATTTCTTTAATTCTTTTTGTCTTCAAATTCTGTGAATGCGTATGAGGGGTTCAAAAAAAATTGTAGGGATTCGTCATTCTTCAATTTAAAAAAAAATTAAACGTTTCTAAAATTTCGTATGATATGTATCATGTTTGAAAAATCATCAGCTGGAAAACTACGCACTCGACAATACAATACAGCCACAAATCAACAATGTGCGTTTAATTAGCAATCGTTAACGTTTAATGCGATGTCAAGGCTTTATAGTCATAAAAGATTATTTAGCTTATACAAGATTGCTCTAGTATTCGTGCGCATACAGTGAGAGAGTATGGTTGAGATTCTTTGCGTTTGTGGAGATTTTCTAACGCGTGTTGCGTTTCCATGGCATTAGCAATCGTGCTTTTAATACATTTTCAAGAACGCGGGTAATTTTAAAACGTAGGTAATGCGCTCATAAACATCGAAGCCGATTCAAACTGCTATTATTATCGCTTTCGTGGCGTGTACAACGGCGTCGCCGGCACACATTGCTGCCTTCGTACCTTTTTTCGTTGTTGTCGAAAAATGTGTTTTTCTCCTCGTTAGAAAAAAAAAACGAGGCGTTTGCCAATTGCACGTGACATTGCTTAGCCTTCTTCGTATTTACGTGTTTTAATCAGATTCATTTAAATTTTAAAAATATGCTTTAAACTCTGATTTTATTTTGAGAAGGGGACCCATCCAAACGAGGTGGCATTCTTCAAATAATATTTGTGAGGAAAATATTGATATGTTATTCTATATATTTTATATCTTATTGTTGATTTAACTTTTAGTTGAAATATACGAATAGGATTATAATCAAAGGGGGGTGGGGTCCGCCGAATGTAAAAAATAATTAATAATCTATAATGGTAAAACAATGTGTGTGTGTGAGAGAAAGTATATGTGTGTGAGAAAATGTATGTGTGAGAGAAAGTACATGTGTGTGAGAAAGTGTATGTGTCTGTGTGTGTGTGAGAAAGTGTATGTGTATGAATGTGTGTATGTGTCGGTGTGTGTGTGTGTGTGTCGGTGTGTGTGTGTGTCGGTGTGTGTGTGTCGGTGTGTGTGTGTGTGTGTGTGTGTGTCGGTGTGTGCACCTGCGTGTGTATGTGTCTGTGAGTGTATGTGTGTGTGTGTCTATGAGTGTATGTGTGCCTGTGTAGGTGTCTATGAGTGTATGTGTGCCTGTGTATGTGTCTATGAGTGTATGTGTGCCTGTGTATGTGTCTATGAGTGTATGTGTGCCTGTGTATGTGTGTGTATATGTGCCTGTGTGTATGTGTGCCTGTGTGTGTATGTGTATATGTGCCTCTGTATGTGTATATGTGCCTCTCTCTCTGTGTGTGTGTGTGTGTATATGTGCATCTGTGTGTGTATGTGTGTCTCTGTGTGTGTGTATGTGTGCCTCTGTGTGTGTATGTGTGCCTCTGTGTGCGTGTCGGTGTGTGTGTGTAATGAAAGGGGACTTATAAATTGTTTGGATAAAATGACGTTCAAAAGTCTTACATAAGTTCGTTCAGATTGGAAGTAATTTTAGGTAACACTCGTTTTCGTGATGGGAGTGTTCGTTTGATTGTAAGTGCAATTTTCGCATTGGATTATGTTGGGAGTCGAATTTGCAATTCGAAATTCGCAACAACACGCGCCGCAGCCGTACGTATATATTGGGATGCGCGACGAGTTGATGTGTGTACGACAGAGCTGCTGTCGTAAAGCATTTTCCGTGACGATCGAGAGAATCAATACGCCGAAAATAGCCACCCAGAAATGGGATCGGAATGGAATATGGCGAGCAATGAAATAACAACCCAACACACACGCTGAACGTCGCGGCATAGCAGAGCGACGCGTATGTATGTCAGTAGGTGGGCAATGCACGTTTGGAAAAGACCAATTTCCATTTCCACTTACCATAATGAACCATTTTCAAGGGGGTTTTCAGGTGTTTTCTGCGAAGGTATGGTATCCAGGCTTTTGTTGTACTAGCGTGTAAAGTAGTAATCAACTAATGTCTCATAACGTACAATCTCAATTTCGAACAATTTCGAAACAAAATTCACAACGTAAAAACGATAAATAAATAAAAAATAAAAACTGGGTGTAAAATCAGCTGACAAGATTAGTTATCAGAGTTTATAATCATTCATTAATATTTAAACATTAAACAACGATAAGTACGACAACGAAATGCGCAATAAATGATAAAGTTGCAGGTACATGATTACTGTAGTTTATCCATAATTAAAAAAAAAAACAAAAAAAGTTAATAATAATGGCTAGCTATTCAATTTAAGAAGTATATAGAGGTCCTAAAATATTTGGGGGTTCTCCCTTTGAAAAAAAGTGAAAAGTATTAAAACATTTTTTAACTTAACAAATCTTATTTCTGACATTTTTTTAAATTTTCTCTCCTGGTCCAAGAGTAATTATCAAATAGTGGTCTCCCCTATGAAATGTATTTAATAAAATTTATTAATGCTTATTAATCCAGTTTGTTGTGGAAACATATTTTGGCGAGCCTAAAAAAGGGGGTTCGCTCGGAGGGGGGTACCCTCCTTTATAAATATTTTCTCTAAAAATGAGTATATATTGTTTTTAACTATCAATGTTATTAAATAGTGAGGGGCCATTTAGGAGTCCCTCATGAGGGTTTCCCCCTAAAAAATACTTTCATCACAACGTAATTTTTCATTACTCTGAATGATTTTTTTATATTCAAAAGGATTTTCCCTCTTGACACAAGAGTAAATATCAAATATTATAATCTTTAATATTTATACACCTAACAAGATTAAAAGCCTATACGTAATAAACGCGCAATTAATGATATGATTTCATTGAGAGAGAGAGAGAGAGAGAGAGAGAGAGAGATTCTGTGAATATCCTTAACTATAATGTGTTTTACGAAGGTATTTATAAACTCACCAATTTAAAAATGATGAATTTGAAGCCAAATGAACAACTTTTTTTAGATTTGTGTAGTTGTGTAGTCCGTAAAAAATAATCCTGTAGGTTCCTGTATTCCGTGTGTGATTATTTGCAGTGTGTAAAACTGTGGGATGTTTTTTAAAAATCCTGTAAGTTGTAGGTATTGGTAGTTTTTTAAGTTTATAAAATGTTAGGTCTTCAGTAGGTTTTTAGAAGGTTGTTTTAGGTTGTTTTTAAAAGGTATTAGTTCCAGGCGGTACGCGTCGGTGTCGGTGTATTTTTTTAAAGAATTTTAAGAAAATAAACAAACTATTATGTTTTAGGAGGATTCCTTTAGGATTTCGTTCTTGTTTTATATGTAATTATGTTTTGGTTTTATAAAAGTAGAAAAATATAAAAGTATGGACTAGCAAATTGTTATTTCTTCTTCCTTTCTTAAATTTCTTTCTTTCTGTCTCGGTTCTTATATTGTTGTTATTTGGTTTTAGTCACTGACACGAACGAGTTCGCGAGTAGCGCACGGGAGCAGCACACAGCGCACAGTGAGCGCCGAACGAGTCGACCGCCGTCGATATATACGAGTAACAATTGCGTCACGAATCGTCGGGGCACGGTGATATCTCTCGCGCGCGTGGCAGGAGAAACGAGGCGCGTGCTGTGGCGTGGTGCTTGCTGCTGCGCGGCTGCCTGGCGTTTTGTTGCGTTGCGTTTGCAGGAGGACTCGCGATGTGGTGGCAGGCTGTGTGTAGGCGGTGGCGGTGGTACTGCTGCCTTCACAGGAAAATCGGCGCGGCGCTGCGTCGGCGCAGACGGCTGCGAAAAGGGGCGGCATGCAATGGCGATGGGTTTCCGAGTGAGAACGAGAGAGGGAGACCCATAACCGCCCCTGTGCCTTGCTTTGGCTTGGCTTGGCAGCGTGTTTGTGGGTTAGCAGTGAGCTAGGCACAAGCGAACCAGTTTTCGGGGGCACGGTGATAAGGATATCTTTTTCGGCTATCTGCCAAAAGCAGAGTTAAAACCTAAACCAATGTCCAAATGCACGCGCTGATACGGAATGTATTGAAATCATGTAACTCAATGTAGATCGTAGATTCGTAGAATATGTTTATAATTAACTTTAACTTTATAATTAACCTCAAATTTTTTCTTCAATTAATTACTTATTTTTGGTGAGTGTAGTAGCCTAGTTGGTGAGATCGCGGCTTACCACGTAGGTCAGACGGTGATGAAATATCGATATTTGTCGAAATCGATTTTTCCAATTTTTCGATATATTGATATCGAAATATCGTCTCGAAAATATCGATATTATCAATATCGATCAAATAGAAAATCCATAGGAACGCCATCTGTATATGGGTTTCGCCAAATATATAAATTACAATAATGAATAAAAGTAGATCAATAGAGCATCGATATTTATGTAAATTTTAAGATTTCAATAAATATCGATGGATTAAGATTATTATATAAAACCTAAAATATGGAAAATTGCCAAATTTGAACTTTTCGGAATACCTGTCAGATGGCGGTTACGACAATGACATGTCAAAACGATATCAAAAATGTTGATACCGCTATATCGATATTATTGATGCTGATATATCGATATTTATCTATATCGATATTTTTTGACATGCCTACATGCAGGGGGTTACACGACTGACATAATTACAAATGCATAATTATTCTATCGTGATAGAAGAGTTAAACATAGGCCGGCCTTCCAAAAACTTGGAATATTATAATTCACACACCTGTGTACTAGGTTATAAGTAGTTTAAGTTACGCAATTATTGATAGCAAACAGCGTGCTGTTGTTAGCAAATAATCTGCACAACAAATTCCTACACATCATTAAAAACTTAACTATTGTATTGCACATCCAAATCTGATTGTGAGCCTATATGGCAGGGTTTTCAGATTAGGCGCCATTATATCATTGTAAATATACATGTCTAATTATTTTATAATTGTTTATATTGTTAATATTAATAAATCTTTTCAAAACTCCAACTCAAACTCACTAGCGTGGTAACGCAGAGGTTCCGGGTTCGATTCCCGGTATCGGTATATATAAGCTCTCGCACTCCACACTTTCCCAAGTTCTAAATAAGGAGGAGGGTTGGGAGATGGGCCTGCAACTTATCCCCGTAAAAACAAAGATATGCTAATCTACGTACGGTGAGACCCGATCAGGCTGGGTGAAAGCTAACGTGTTCGGGAGGCGTTAAAAACGCTATACAACATAACTTCTTCCTAAC
>JAODAC010000018.1:532456-566740 GCA_027575185.1 Mimaenictus wilsoni | reverse complement strand
CATCAATCGCAAAAATGTGCGCAACCCACAACATCACAATAATAACATGTAAAATAAGAATACATTAGAACCAATAAGAATGTAAATCCAGGCTGAAGGACCAGTATGGTCGATGGCCAGGTCTCAGGACCAAAAATACAATTTTTTTTTTCTTACTTTAAAATTCACTTGATGGCAACTCCTTTTAATATTCGGTCAATTGTATCATTTCGTTGCAAAGAAAGTACAGAAAGCATTGGTTCAGAAACATATCCCTTTAAGTTATTGTTGCCTGAAATATAGTATATTACCTATAAATAGAAGTTTCACTTTGTAGCACTCGTAGCATATACGTACTATACTTTTTCTATTCCACTTCTATAATGTACATTTACATACATTTTAGTATCGTATTTGATTAAGAAATTATTATTTTTAGACGTAATAATCGTAGCAAAAGTGCTCTCTTGTTTGAGTGGAGTTTCATACTCCTGAGGAAACACGAACTATCCCATGCTCGTTGTACAATATATTATTACCTATGGTCGTTACATTTAAACGCCAAGGCCAGTTTTAAAATTCCCCGTACAAGGTGCTGTGAATGTTTGCATCCTCTTCATCAGTGGAATTACGGAGAGTCGTCCAATATGGAATTTACCTATGGTCGGCTATGCGCTCCTATATATACCTAAAACAAATGATCAGTCAGAGAAAAGATGATAATAAGAATAAGTCATTTAATAGATAATGAAATTTATTGAGATTATTTAATGAAATTTATTGAAAAATTTGTTGAGACTTCTTTGCTTTTTAGACCTTTATAAAATGGCAAAGTCTGTCAGTGATAACTCTAAGTCAGGGTTAAAAAATAACTTGAAATTACTCATTACTGGTGTAGAAAGGTTAATCTATCTTTTGGTGTATCATTCATTTCTATATATAATTGCTTGCCAACCACGCTCTCCACGTGACTAACTATGTAATATTATGAACACATTATCTAACTGACTTGCCTAGAACTACGTCATCTGCCAGTATGGTTATGAACAACCGCAATGTATGGTAATGTATGCAATTACTTAATCAAAATCGATAATGAAATGTGTATAAAACAGGAGTAGAAAAAAAAAGAGAATACTTTGCAGTAACAGAGTTCATTAAATTATTCAAAAAATCACTCTTAAATATTGCAACAAATAGGAAAACAGAAATTTAATACCCTTACCATACTTTCTTCCTTAATCCATTGCACTTTCAAGAATCATTATCATATTGATTCTATAGAACCCGCATATTTTATCCAACAAAAAATCGATCCATCGTTTTGAACCTTTTTTTTCAATTTTTAAGTCTATAATAATAAACTCTCCAAAAATGCCACCTACATTGATAGATTATATTTGTCCCACAATTTTACTATTGTAACTCCATTCATAAACTTTGGCAATGTCTAGTATATATTCTGATTTGATTTTTTTCCAGATTTTATAGTTCTTTAAATTTAGCTAAAATGTCATTTTCCTTCAATACAAACGAAATTTATGTTAAGTGACATAATAACCCACTTGAGCGCAAAAAAGCTGACATTCGACCGCAATATTGACCCACCTCCAACCTTGCCTTTGTTGTGTTTACCATGCTTATGAATGAACACAAGCGCAAGTCGTCTGTCGCTTGGTCAATGAACGTTTTGCTACATTTGCTTTCAGCCTGTCGTCGTCTATCGTTTTTCGGGAGGGTTTTCCTAGATTGACCAAGTTTATGAGCGCGCGTGTGGTCCCGCGTGTGGTTGCGAATGCAATCGTCAAGTGTTTGGCGTAATTTATGTGCTACGCCTTGACCGCAGTAATTAAATTATACCGAAGATGATCATAAACGCACTGGGTGGGTGCGAATTTGCGGCGTTGCTTGTCATCGATGAATTTATTACTTTCAAATAGAGGTCTTTGCCAACTATTGACTCGCTCCTACACTAGTGGATATCGACTAGTGAAATCGAATTATGGGATAAAGTGAATGGAGTAAAGTGAATACCGAGTATGAATCGTAATGAGCCTTTTTTCATTTCATTGCCATCTATCTTTGACAGTGGCAAAATCAGCTCTTTTAAGTTTAAGTTAGATTCGTATTCTAGTTTAACGGTAAGAGCAATAATGCCCTACGAAGAAATATAACAAGAAGGGTTATACTATCCGAGAAAAAGGAAGACGCACAGCGTTGTATCTGTGCGTGGAGAGAATTAAGTCATCGAGAATAGTCATCTACTGGAATAGTCAAGAACCCCTGAAAGATCCCCGATGGATGGATCCCCGATGTAGCAACTAATAGAATGACGATAATTGCTGATCATGGTCCAAACTCTATGTAGAACTAAACCGTTCGTTGTTTAAAATAAAAACGCATCTAAACCAGTAAGCCTTTCCTCTATCGAAAAGTAAGAACACACCCTAGACTGATTATGGAAACAACAACGGAAGCATGACTAAAGGTGTGCAACATTTGCTTTAAGGAAAGAGTTTTCTAAAGCCTTTGGAAGGTTGTAAGCCTCAACTTAACATCGCAATAAGGCAAAAACTTCGAAGACTCAGGGAAACTCCTTGATTCTGGTTTCGAATGAGGAAATCAACTGTTCATGATGTCTAAGCAATAAAAAGCAATGCTCCGTCGGCCAGACCACTGAGAGAAGCCGACTTCTACATCATGGGGACTCTGGATGTAAGAAACGTGTGCAACTCAATCGCGCATGCCTCCAACTTATAGGAGTTAACCAGCCTCAATACTATAAATGTAATAAAATGGGTACCTCATAGTTCGGTCTTGGCTCTGGAACCTAGCGTACGATCCCCTTCTCAATCTGAAACTCTTGCTGGGTGTAGAAATAGTCGGCTTTGCTGACGACGTCGTATCCCTTGGTTCCAATCCCAATCTGGCAACGCTGCTTGTGCACATAGACCAGGCAGTGGAACTCCAACTAGCAACAGAGAAATCTGAGGCAGAAGTTGCACTCAACGCGCAGAAAAGACCGTGATGATAAAGATCACAACTACGTAATGCATTGCAAGATTTGCAATGGGCAAACCCTGCCGAATCTATTTGTCAAACTGGAAGCCAATCCAATCTTGGACTTCCATGTTAAGCACCCTGCTCTGAAAGCGAGGCCGTCATACAAGCTATTCGGTGGTATCCTTCCAACCCATGGACGATGTGGCGAAGCAGTCCGAAGTGTATTTGCCATTGAACCACTGTCAAAGTCAGCGGTTTCACCCTGTTTAGGGTGGCGCGGACTAGGTCCAGAGGAAGGGTGCCTCCTGGAACATTACTGAACACGTATATTATTATATTGCATTATCAGGAAATCAGAATTTAAACATACTGGGAGGGCGCCAAAAATGTGTATATAAAAAGAGTGTAATAGTTGTGAGGGTAAGTTGTCGTAGTTGTAATAATTTATTAACTGGTGTCCTTTTTTAATAGGCAGAAATGGGTCTGAACAATAGACTATATATGGTACTATATATGGTACTATATATGGTCTATTATGATAACCTTAAAATAAAGAATAAAAAACCTGGGGATCATATTTTGAGGAAAAATGATAGAAAACAGAAAACAAATATATAATGAAAAGGAGATCCAGGAGCAAACAGCTAAAGGAAGAGACCCTAGAAGTAATATACACACAGGGAAATAAGGAAGAACACAATCATGACAAATGTATATTCAATATGAGTAGGATCAGTAAAATTGACAGAAATACACTATTCCAGGAGGAGGAGGGGTCATGCCTTATAGCGCAAATAAAATATTCCCTCAATCACCTCTAAAGAAATCAAAACCACAAGGAACTGAAGAATCGCATGTTAGTTTCTGAACCCTTGCATCTCTCGATGTGCTTAAATGAACTTTTATGATTTGTAATAGTAAAGAAAAGCGGAACTCAAGTTTCTTCTCCTATATTCGTTAGTTTGCAATTAGGCTGTTTGAAAGTTCGGTGGAGTCGGACTTTAGGCAATCCAATTGTCAAAGCATGTGAGCTTCCAAAAGCACCTCTCGAATATTGTATATGTTGCCGATATCGCGCAGTCAAATTTTAAACGTCCAAGGTCAACTAAGGTCGTCAGTTGAAACGCTGCTTACAATGCTTGCCGAAGATCCACGATGGCAAATGACATGGCAATTATGACCTTGTTAAGAGGAGCCTTCGACGCATCATACCGGCAAAATAAGGAAGTAAAACGTGAAATTCAACTTTTGTTTTTGAACAAAAGTTGAATTTCACGTTTTACTTTGGAATTGGAATATATTTTGATATATTCCAATTTGCATATTATAGTATGCCCGATATTATACGGATCATTTCTTCATTAAATATAATGTTTTGCTATAGATATTTACGCCTAAAAGTTGGATAATTATTGAGAAATATATCGTGTAAAAAACTCCTTTTCTAAAAAATGACGGACATGCCCGATTGTTCTACCAATCAGAGATTATCCTGACCGAGATCGAAGCGAAGGGATTGTACTCGCAGTAATAATAATGAAAACCTTTATTGGCATAACACTCGAGCTTCTTATATACGTAAATTATCATTCCAACTCAAAAATAACAAATAACAATACAAAATATCTTATTAATACTATGTACATACTAGTAACACTATTTTTATACCGTCCGCATACACTTTCTCTTCTGAACTACACTCAAACTGATGGCCACCCTCTCCACTCCCTCAGACAACAATTTACCAACACAATCTATTCTCAACTGACTCACACACCCTTCATTAATTCCCATACACTCTCCAATCACATGCTCCCAGGTATCCTTCCCATCCATGCAAAACGCACACCTCTTATATTCATCATTCATCCATTCTTTCTTACCCCTCTCTTCTGACCCGCACCTAGCTCTAGCTAAATACTCCTTCTGAACTTTACTTAGCGATGCGTTCTCAAAGTAGTCTGGCCGTCTGCCCAGTACCTGGATGCGTTTGTAGTCTGGATTATACGAGCTGCCGTTGATTCTCGTTTGCTTAAGTTGATTTTCAACATCCATCCCTGTTGTCCTAACCGTATATTCCAACAACTCCCCATCCTCCAGATACTTTTCAACTTCTGCCTGGAACATCCCCACCGCTTCGTACACCTTTCTCCTATTTTCCCTCTATTGACTTCTTCCTCTCCTTACACACCATCCCCACACACCCTTCACCCATCTGTCCTCATCCAATCTCATCAACTACCCGTCATATCTCACCACTCTCGCTACTGTCTCCCATAACACAGTCATCCTACCTGATTCCTGAAGCACTATATACCCTGGAATGGATTTTTCTAACTTCATTAAGTCCTTCAGAAACCAGATTTGTTCCCTTTCAAGCGTTTTCCATTCGTTTTGTACTCGCAGTAGTTGACCGCTAATTTCAAATTATACCGACTAATTATAAATTGATAAGGCTGATTTATCAACTAAACAGGTACATTTATCTTTATTTACAATACGCCTGAATATTATAGTTAATTAACCTTGGGTTCATTCCGATTTTGATATTTTTATGAATTTACTTTTTTAAACTAAAAGAAAATATATGAAATCATGACATAAAATATGAAAGACCCTATTATCAAGAACACTCCTTAGCCATTTTTGTGAAAAGTTTCAGAAAAGGGAGCACAAGAAGCTTACAATCAAATTTCTAAATTAATTCTTCAATTAAACCTCATTGACACTAGGCAACGCACAATACAACCAGACATATTCAGGCAAATGAATATTTTTTATTATTAAAGTTTTTTTTTAATGTTTTATTATGTTATATAAATAATTGAATATATTTATTTACAATATATTTGAAACAATAAGGTATAATAAAATTCAAATCGATATTTGACAAATATTTTAGAAACGTTAGTTGATGGTAGGCAACCAACAAAACTTAAAATATTTTTTCGCGAGAAATTTAAATTTAAACTGATGTTTAATAAAGTCTTAACATCTACTCTGAAACATTGGGAACATAACCATTGATAATGTAATTACTTATATTGTAAATTCAAAACTCTTTTAACCATTTCAAACTTAAGGACTCTAGAAATAAGTACGATAAAAATGAATAAATGATACCAGCATAGATTAGGTAATAATTCATTTATTAGGCAGTGTATATCGTCATAAACACTATATTTACATCCATCTGACCTCCCTTTTGTTAAAAAAACGTTCGCAACGTGTCTCATCCTCATACAGAGTTATTCAAGTATCATAATCATCGTTATAAGTGAATTATGTAAGAGATCGTTCATTAATGTCGAACAGAACAACGAAACAATCTGGTACAACAGTGAGTATATGCATATCAGGCCAAAAATCGACACTAAACATGTTTGCAATAATTTTGCCGATTCATCTCTGCGTAAATCGATTGAATCTTTCAATCTTCAATTTCCGGTCAACTTCCGTTTTTTGCATTTTGTTGCTTATAGGGGGGGGTGGTGTTGATGTTTAGTTGCGATTCCTGTCGTTAATTGCTCCGATTTCTCTAGATTTTTTTTAGTCGTTTTGTGTGTGCGTGCAAAAATGAAACAATAGTGCAATTTAGACAAGGAAAACCTTTGGTTTTTTTTGTTAATAATTTAATAATTTACATTTTGTGGTAATATGTAACGTGTTTATTCAATGTATGTGTTCTTAAATGGTACTTTAGACTTCAAATCGTGGCGTTTAATCAACCCCAATCGTTAGCAGTCAATTAATTATCGATTAAAATGTGATATCTTTAGTTTGCTACGACTTCTATTGATGTTTCTTTACGCGCTTACACTTAGAATTAGTTTGAGTTCTATATGGAAATTGTTGAAGACTCTCTGGAGGAAATTCACTTTGGCTGATAACGATTAGGGCGATTACGCGCCGTGTTATTAATTAGTTCGTTTTTGCAGTGCAATTTCTTATTCTTGCGCATGCGCCCCATGTATGACCCAATCCTTAATCTAGGTAATCATTACCATTATAATTATTATCACACAATCATAATAATAACGAGTGGATTCATTCAACTAAACGGCATTGGCACGTTCTGCACAACATCTTCAATAAAACTGCATCGTTCTAGATTCATTAACTGGTTTTACATAAGTCCTGTCAATGCTATCAATACGTGGCAATATTTGATAGCACTTGATATCATACAAAAACGCAAAAGTCCTTTTTTTGATTGGTACATTGTACAGCAAGTACTAAGCTACACAATTATTTCCGTAATTCTGTTTTTTTTTTCATAGTTTTTTTTACATGCATATTTCTCTCATCTCCAACATGTTTATTAATCTCGCCTTATGTTCTTTATTTTCATTTACTGTGCCTGTCTTCTGGAAGCTTATCCCAATTACCATCTTATTTATGGTATGATAATAGAAGTACGTAACCGAAAACGTTACAGTTAATACCGGAGTTTATTCATCTCTTATGGTTATAGCTTTACGGACGTTATAATTGACATTTAATTATTTATAACGCAACGAACTAACCGGATTATTATGTTTTTTAAACTCGTTTCTGGTTTACTTCATTTGTGGTGTGTTGCAAAATGTTTTCGTGGGGTGTGGTGTGGCGTGGTAGAATTGCAACCAATGTTCCGTGTTCTTGTTGATTGTTTTACAAATTTTGATTAACAACTGAGACATCGGCCAGTATATAAAATTCAACAGAATTAAAACTCTTAATATATTTTTCTTCTTAGAAATTTATTTATATAATCTCAGTTTTCCTCAATATTCTTTCGTTCGTCGATGAGTCGAGCAAGTTCTTGAAATGTCTTAAAATTTATTCCTAAATGCTTGCTTTCTTAATATGTTTAATTCAGTAGATGTGAAAATACCTCGTAATTTATTTTATATAAGAAAGGTATATGTAAAAGTCAATTATTGAGACATAATCAAACAATTAAGAATGGTAATCCTATATAATCATATTTGGTTTTAATCCTTTCGACTATTTTAAATAAGAATAAAGATATCAATAGTTTTATAACGATTAATTAACGATGCTTTTTGAAATTTTGATTGAGAAATTTTGAAAATTTATATTTAATGCACAATTACTTCAAAAGTTGCGTGTTAATTTTCAAGTAGATATCATCTTAAACAGAATTAAATTCTCAAAAACAGATGTATTTCTTAATCTTCTAGTATTAGTATACTGGGTGTCACAATGCTTTAAATCAAGAGAATTTAATTCGTAGTAATAGTAGGTTTAATTAGAGTAGGTTGAATTGTATTTAAAGACATTATTTCTATTTCAAACAGAGTTTTAATGATTACTAACTATGAAAAGCTTTAATTTTTAATAGTTAGTTCCTTCGTGCTGTCTTAACTGATTCCGAAATCTCCAAATAAATTTAAAAAAATGCATTTTAATTTTGATGGGTGACATTGATTATATTATAATCAGCGTTATGATGAGTTAAAGTTTTATTAGACATCATCAACTTTACCTTTCATTTTCAGCTATTTTTTAGCTATATGCAAACTAACGTTTCTAAACTTGTAAAGTAACTAACTGAATAATTGCAGGCTTCATAGTCGTAAATATTACGAAATTATTATATTTTAGGAAAATATGAAGCCAGTAAACTTAATCTAACAGCCAAATCTCAAATATATCATGATTTAACCAATTCAATTCAAACGAATTTATAGACACTGCAATTACAAAAGCAATAAGAATAAAGTTCCGAATACTCATTTACTACTATAATAAACAACAATCCGTTAATGACGTTTTGCATAACAATTTATGCTTAGCGTCATTAACCGATTTAATTTGCCATAACTTTAAATTTTACTATCATATTTTCTCGTCAAACAAATTAAAGAGAATTTAATTCCGAACAAGATGATACTGACCATAAATAATTTCTACAACCATAACATTTGTTATAGGCCATTAAATAATGCAAAAGCAATAAACCAAAGAACGAGAAATGGACACTATACGAGGTATTCACACATAATAAAAACAATGATCATTTGATTTTATGGTTGTTTAGTGGTAATCCTTCGTTTTACATAAATACTTTTATGATATCAGATACCAAACATGGCGAACATGTTCTATTTGTATACTCGTTACATGTTTATACTGCTTAAACTCTTGTTTTGCATTTTCCATCTCTGGGTTTACGTTCTCCACTTTTATAATTTAACGTTGCTTGTTTTATACTTTAAATAATTCATACATTCTTTATGTACACTTGCATTCCTATTATGCCTACATACCGTATTTGTATGTCATCTATAAATTCATAGTTTTTTCTTTGTTTCCTCCTTATTTTTATTCCATCATATTATTTTCATTTTTTTGATCGTATTTTATTTAATTCAACGTTTTGCGAAATGTTCGCAAAAAATGAATAAAACCCTTCAAACACTCACAACCCTTGCATCGTATCTTGTGTCACATGCGAATTATTCGGTTATTGTTTCACAGTTGGCGAAATTTACTGAGCATTTTAGAATTATTTGGTCGCGGTGAGTGTACGTTGACAAAATTTCAACATTGACGTGTAAAAAATTTCGTGCAAAACACAAGCAAATCAAACACTGATTGGAAATAATGAAAATCGCTCTGCTTGATTGGCATAATTTTATTTATATTTTGCAATATAAGGCAAAACTGTCACAATCCTTTCAGTTTTATTCCTATGTTTTGGTTGTTTGTTTCAATTGCAAAGTTGTTTCAATGTGTATCGTGTCTGCGTGTTTTCCTCATGATTATCGAATATTAAAGATATAAAATGAATCCGTTTGATATAGGTGTATAATAGTCGCGCATTTGTTTATTCCGGTGTGTCGGTTTTATAACTCGTATTTTAATCGCATTTTTATATCAAATCAAACGCACGCCGTTTATATTAAAAGTTCTTAGAGTACTTCGACTTCGACGACTCGGTATTTGATGATAATGCTATTACAAACGCCTAAAAATTCTCAAAAACAACCGAAAAACCAATAATGGAACGGCTAGCTCTAATTGTGTGAATTTGACATTATTTTACTGCAAATGTAAAACGCTCTTAAAATGTGCTCAGTGCTCAGTTCTTCTGAATTGTTTTTTTTTTGTCTTCTCACCATTTTATTCTATCGATTACTGGATGGAGAAAATGTTTATTATCCTTATTATTCTTGGATAACTTCGATTCCGCGTGTTTTCTTGGAAATTTTGATGTTTTTTTTTTCAATTATTGGCGAGACTGGAATTTGGGGATGATCCATTGCAAGGCAATACAGACAGAATCGGTGACATCAAGTTACATTGGTTTCTTTGGATTCGTATTTTTTCTTTAGATACCTTTTTTAACCTCGGGGGTGTGTTTTTAGGTGACACTTTTCTTTGAATATTATGTACAAAAAAACGGATTTGTTTACTTGTGTGTACTGTACGGTGACCGCAAATATCTCGGTGCGCATTAGATTAGATAGTTAAGTCATATTTTATGTATGTTACAGTGAATAAGGAACAATCGGATCAGGCCTCGCATGGATCCGAACCGAGAACAATACAATTTTTTTCATTTTTTGCTTTGCATTTTTTTGTTACAATTTTATCGTGTAATCGACTCTATCGTCATATACGAGATTTTCTCCATTTTTTCGGAAAGACTATTTCATTTATATAATCATCGTAATCATAATAATAGTAGTAATAACATCACTAAAGAGAAACATGTTTCGTCATACTTTTTTGTTACTTACGTAGGTATTTCATTTTTTGAATCTAGCTTACATCTAGAATAAAAAAATCATCGCTTTTTCGATCCCGAAATATTTCGATTCATATTTGTTTTGCGTGTGCTCATACTTGTTTTTTTTTTCTTGCTCGGTAATTTACTGAAACAAAATTTGTTTGATGTTGTACATACAAATATTGTGTTGTAACATGCTGTATCGGTTTACACTAATCGGTGGTGGCTTAATTTTCTGATCGGATGATGATGGACTACAATATTTGGTGCCATGATAAATTGCGCTACGCGTGATAAATGCTAATGATTTGATGCGCAGAAAAGTTTTGTTCTTATTTTCCGCCAAGCTCTCTGCATGCATAAATTTTCTCTTTCTCGGAAGATTTTCGTTCGAAGTGCATCCAAAAATCGTCGAACAATGTGTTTTTCGGGCACGAAAGAACCACAACTAAGGCAAAATCGGGTTTGTCTCTCTCATTCAATTATCATTTTTTTGTTGTCGGTTATGTTCTTTTTTCATCATTTTTTTAAAACGTATTACTTAATATATTAATCATTTTCCCAAATACACACACCACTGATTTAGAATTATGCCTGCATTGAGAAATGCATCAGGAATGTCTCAACAACTATATAATATATATTGTATTTTATATCAATTTTAAGTTCGCTGTTGCGCATGCACGCGTCACTTAAACACTTGGGTAAAACACGTTGGCCACGCTGTGATTGGTGGTTGGTTGTTAGGCGTCTGCATGTTGTTTGCTCGTTTGATTGAAATTTAGAAGCTGGTTCCGGTTTTTGACGAGGTGGACTCTGACGGCTGGGGGTTGTAGTTGGGGGGTTCGTAGGTCGGTGGGGTGCGTGTTGGCGTACCCTGTTCAGTCACTATCAGTGTTTGTACTCCGGATACCGTTTGGGGCGGTGGATGGTGGCGTGCTCGGGGTGTGGCTGCAGTTGTACGGGTACCGGCACCGGTACGGGAGCACGCACCACGCTCGTGGGTTCCTCGCTCGTCGAGGACGACGGCGACGGCAGGCGGAATTCGCGTGGCATCACGCCACCTCCGACACCGCCACCGCCGCCCCCACTTGTCCCCGCCTGGGGTACGGCGTCGTCGCTCGCCCAACGCGCCAACTGCTGCTGGGCTTGCATGAAATCATCGCTGGAAACACACATAGTGAATGCCATTGAGGGGAGGCTTTTGGTGGCTTTCTTTAAAGAATTTGTTTTTTGGCTTTCTGTTAATTTTGTTAAATCTTTTTTTAGAAATGGTTTTAATGGTGGTTTTGTTTTGGAACCGAAGGAGACACACACACATCCATTTTTGAGGAGACAGATTACCTTTCGCTGTCGGGCGTGCCACCACAGGGGGCGCCACGTTCGTGGTCGGCGCTTTCGTAGATGCCCTCGTCGTCGGGCGCGTGGTGCGCGTGAGTGTGCGCGTGCGGATGCGGGTACGGCATGCGTACGCCGCCCCCGGCACGCTGAAACCGCCCGCTGCCGTAGCCGAAGCGCGACTGCGACTGGTGCGAACTCTCGCTGCAGGCGGAGGATGACTCCTGTCGATAGTGGCGGTCCGCTTCCGTCTCCGACATGCGAATGTCCTCCGAGCCGCTGGGGCTCATGTGACGCGAGTGATGCTCCAACTGGCGGATAAGGTCCTCGAGGTTGCGGATGCGTAGCGGGCCGGGCCCACGTGGCTCCACCTCGTCGTCGTCCTCCTCATCGGCATCGACGACGACCTTAACGAACACCTAGCTCATCATTCATCTAGCGAGTACATCGCTCACGCTAATGCGCCTTTGAAGCTGGACAGATCATTGTGGTCAACTTTCTTTCTAGGATATTTCATGGAGGACCATTCACCTTGATTATTGTTTCCTTAAAGTCTCTTAAGCTGAGGACTTGTCAATAATTCCACCATAAGTGTATGGATAATTACTCCATGTACCCATGTTCAGGTACTTTAAAAAGGACAATCGTGACTCTTGCCATGATCTTAGTTACTCCAATATAGGACATTATAATATGAATCCCACAATGAAGTAGACCACGATGATCTGTCCCATAGTCATTCCCTATGCTCTTACCTGAGGCTCACAGACGTTCTCCTTCGACGAACGCTTATAATCCGGATAGCCGGCAGCGCATTCCTGCAGACTGCGACGCAGCACCTCTTCACTAAGGCACGACGTGCTACCGCCGCCAGACGGCGTCGACGCGCCCCGATGGTTCGCTGCCGTACGCAACGCCTTGATAATGTCTTCATGGTAACCGTTGAGACTCTTCAACGTACGCTCCACGTCCGTCATACTGGCGGCACCCATCAGCTGCGCCATGCTGATGTTGTTCTGCGAGAGGATGTCATCCGGCGATGCATCGCCCCAGCTGTCCTTTCCATCTGACATCACTAACCCGTAATCGTGCTTCTTAAGGATACCCTTCTTCTCCGGAAGTTTGAGGTTGTTGTGCTGCAGGTCTATGAAAGATACGGTCTCGTCTTCACCTGAATTACATAAATGCCTTAGGCAAATAAAGTATACCGATCGCACATCCATTTTTCTTACCTGAATGCGTCGGATCATCTTCACTACCCGATCCGCCAACGCCCAGACGTTTCAGCGACGACGATAATTTACGATCCCTATAACAATTCACATTATGGTTTATCATCTAATCGTTTATTGGTAATTCGCACATGAACACTCTTTGAACAGTGATAGTAAACCAATCATAACCCGATGATTTTGCTAATATTGACGGGAATAGATTAGATTTAGTTAAGTTAGGGAGGACAATTAAATTAGATGATGTTAAAATTAACTATGAACTACGTTCAAGTAAGTTGTTGCTTCTTGAGAATTCATAGATATTAAGATTTATACATTATAAGAGTTTTCGGTAGGTGAACGCAAGGAAACGTTGGGAATAAGTTATAGAAACATGGTTAGATTAGACATAATTTCAATTACGTTGAGCTTTAGTTCTTTGATGTTTACAATTTATATCAGCTATCGGCAACATATGAGCCGCGGGCACTCGAGTGACCTATTTACTAATTTCAAGTGATCCACATGAGACGTGAGTCTAATGATTTCTTAATATCTGTTTTTATAGCTCATGGGTCGTAATGTTCAGAGGTACCCCCTTGCTGGTAAGCCATGTTGTTTTGGTTTAGGTTAATCAAAGGATGGAAGTTCCCATTTGATAGAAGCCCCAAGTACAGTGGTCGGGAACATGCGACTAGCAGACTACAATTTCCTCTTCCGATTATTGCGGCTCTTCAAATTGGTATCAATATTTGTGTCTCTCTAAAAACACGAAACTTTGTAAACTAAATTTTGAAAATTCTAACTTGAAAGGTTGCCGACTACTGTCCTAGTTCAATCGAAGCTTTCTAGATTAGAAGGTTAGTTCAGAATTACTGGTTGTGCCAAGGTAAATTGATTAGATTACGTTGGATTTAACTCATTTAAGTTATTTTAGAATATATTAGGTTAAGTTAAGAAAGTATTCAATTAGATTTTGTTCTGAGGAGAACTTGATAAAGAAATTGGTGCAATATTTTCTTCGAATGAAATTAGGTTGTATTTGGTAATATTTATATTTGAGTGAGGAGATAATACAACTTTGACGATTGCAAACAATCAGTATAGAAAATTCTGATTTTATGGAACATGTACTATAATACCTCATATTGCAGTTCAAATTTCAAATAATTAGATAAGCTTTTAGAAAATGAAATCTGAAGCTATTCATTTTTCTACGAAATTAGATCAATATATTTGACAATTGTCCCGGTTTGATTTTGAATCAGAACATGTCATAATTTAAATATCTTAAAATAACAAATATCAAAGACAATGAAACTACTTTGTAAGAAAAGTTCATTATAAGAAATGTCATCAACATACTACTCACTTTTTATGATTAAAATAAAAAAATAAATAAAGGGAATCCTTCAACATCTATAAACAATCCTAATTTAATTATATGTCTATGTTTATTTGGATATTTCTATTTTGAATTGAAAGATCCCTTTTAGAAAATGATATCAAATATATAACTTTACTATCACTGTTTAAGGGATGTCAAAATCAATCAAAATATAATAAAATTTTGACATCCCCCTTCTCTTCCAACACGCACCACACAAAAGTCATGCTTTCCTCGTGCAATCCAAAACTCAAAAGCAACGTGGTCCTTGACAAAACCTAAAAAATTGCAAATGATGATCAACAGTGGAACATAAAAGTCTCGATGTGAATCTTGTGCTCTTCGAAAACGAAAAAAATTAAACGAACAGAAACGCAACCAACAACGAAAAACACAGGAGAAAAAACAAGAAAACTAACTGGTAATGCGATGGTCCACCAGATCCCATGTGATTCGATGCTCGGAACAAAACGCGCTGCGAGTCCGCACGACTAGCAAAAATCATGAGACAAAATCATTAGCTTCGTCTGCATCCCAAATCATGCCCTCACCCTTCCCAAAACCCAAAAAACCCCAAATATATCACAAACCCCGCACCCCTCATAAACCCACCCCGGCGCCTCCGCCATCATCAATCAACTTCTAATATAATATAAATATGGTATATGTACAAACTTTGGTTGCTGAAGCAGAATTGTTTTGCGATTGTTTCGATTAACTACGACTGGATTGGAAATTTTCAAAAATAGTTTCGACAGTTCGACAATAGTACAAGAATAGTACAGACATAGAGAGAAGATGTAACAGAGTAACATGTGCATTACTAAAATAATAGTTGAAATCAAACAACAACCAAATAAATCGGCGTTTCAATAGTAAGAAAATGTTTGTCAAAATTTTAAATTAAAAGTTCGCACATTTACAGATGAAAAAAGCTGAAAATTAAACGAGTTTTGAAAAGAACGGAGGACTACTTAATAAATCATTCGTTCTGCACAATCACACCCAAGGGTTTAATCGATTAATTAAGTCGAAAATCAACTGGAAAATAGAATAGTTTGTGTTTGGAAGTTTAGCTCAATGCAGTAGAGAGATCGGTGAGTTTAGAACGATGTGAAATATACGAACATTTTAAGGAAGATTCTCTTTTCTCAAGGGGAAAACGGGATTTGAAGAAAAAACGAAACGAGAGAGTGTGTGTGAGAGAGAGAGAGAACAAGAAACTAAAACATACGAATTACTTACCCGTACGCGGGTACTCCGAAGGGGATAATCTTGTCCGCGTTATTCAAGTTATCCTCTTGCGAATGATTGCCGGTGAGGACGTAATTTTTCTGCATTGAATTTTTATCGTACGGTTTCTCGTACTTTCGCACCGTAGTCCGCCTGCACAAGGCAACACCGTCGGATGAATGATGGTTGAAGGTTGGTTGTGTTGGATGAGTGGTGAATTGGAAACAAAGAAGAAAACACAAGACAACCGAATTAATATGGCTCAGCTCGACGTGCCGCCTTCGACGTTTCATCTTTCAAAGAGTCACAAGCGTCTTTTGCGAGAGATAAAACACCAGATTCGAAGGTAGATATAGATCAAGACAGACAGAAAGAGTGGTTGTACAAAAATAAAAAAAAAACTCAAACCCAAAGAAAATACGACTCTGAGAGACAGAGGTTTACGAAGAGTGAATACAGTACAAGTAAGAAGATATAACAAACAAAAAAAAACAACACAAGAACAAGTCTTAAAAGTGCCATTAGCAAAATTATTTACAAATTACGCGCACTTTTACAGCCCGTTCTTGATTAAATCAAGATTATTTTTTTGTATAACATGCTTTGAAAATTAAGACGAAATTATATCAATGAATAATGTACATTTTTGAAAATGTTTTGCTGGTATTAATTTTATGATTTATTGTAATTATACCAAAGAACTTAAAATTCATCATTTAAATTTTTTCAATTAGTTGCAGATCATTCTTTTTAATCATTCTTAACGGCTTTACTATGAGTTATATATATATATTATTTCTTTGGATAGGTTAAGTTAACGTGATGCAGGTTTGGTTAAATCTTTATGATTAGAATATATTAGGTATGGTTACATTTAGGATTGTTGAAAGACGGATGACGTAAATTTGCGATCAAATTATCATTGGAGTATGTTAAGCAGTCAGTTAGGCTGAAATTGGAGTAAGGAGATTATGAAACAGGGTAAACTGATTTAGGCTTAAGTTGGTTTAGGCTGGGATAGATTAGGTATTGTGTATAGGACGTTATTTTAAATAAAGTCAGTTTAAATTTCATTAGAAACTGATACATTAGATAAAGTCAACTTGAATTAAAATAGTCCTAAATATATATTATCTTAAGATAGGTTTTTAATTGTTATAATTTTGATTAAACATATTATTGATTACAAGCTGATATTATTTTTAGGTTATTTTTGTTTTAATATGACCATCTAAGAGATAATTGAACTGGTATTGCTTGAACGCGACCGCATTGCTGCCATCACATTGTTCTTTTGAATGACTGATTTTGGCTCAGAGACGTATTAAACTAGTGTGGGGCCCCTAGGAAATTTATGTTAGGAAGCCCTTTTTGGGATGATGGAATGCCTGAAAAATATTACAGGTATCACGAAAAATTAAGGGGACTCCCCGATCCTTGCTCTATGTGAGTCTTTTCGGAGGCCCATACTATACTTAAACGAGTCTCACGTGTCCGTGCCTCGTGGGTCTATTGCATAATCCTTGTAGACCTTGGACTAGCTTTGAACCCACAACCTCTGCTTCTCCGACGCAGGTTCTGGTTCAAATATAGATGAATGAATTCTCTCTTTAAATTAATTCGAGATTTATTATCTGTAATTAAGGGTATAGTCATTCAATATGAAAATATGATAGTAGTGAGTTCGAGTTTAAGAAGAAACACGTTCAATTATTTCTAAATATATCTCACAGGTTTATCGTTAAAATGTCAAAATCAACCAGAAAACACCAGAAACTCCAAACAAAGAAAATCTTCGAAATGGTAAGGTAACGTTAAAACTATTGAGAATAAACAATTTTGATATCATTTCATATGAAGACTTACTTTTAATTTGAAATAGAAATTATTTTAAATCATGAATTGCATGTCAAGAAATTAATACGTCTCTAAATATTTGATAGTCTTTCAAGGCGGCTTTAAAAGTATTATTAACTTGATGATTTTGATAATTTCGTATTTTATTAGCTCTTCCCTATGTCGTAAAACATGTAAAGCCTAATAAATTTCTAATATAACTTTTCAAGATCAATTTTTATTATTATGTGATAGATTTGTGATTACCACAAAATATTGAGCATTTTAGTAATAAATAAACAAACACATGTTTATTATTAAGTAATAATAAACAAACACACGTTGGCATCTAAAATTATGTTTAAAATTGTCCTAGGAAGAATTATTTGTTAAAGGTTATTATCATGTATTTCTGTTACTTAAAAATGAAATAAAAATTTAATTATATTTGATGGATTAGTTTTTCGTCCGTATAATCATTGTAATTAAAATAATGTTGGAATAACATTTATATTATAAACTTTTAAGTCGAGTTTAAAATATAGGTTTAGATGTGTTTTATAGTTTTAATAGAACCAAAAATATTTTATAAAACACTGTTAAACAATTTATAACATACTAAATGAAATAAATTAATCCTAATAGTTTTTAATGACTTTTATACAATGTAAAAATCATTAGTTAGAAACTTTTAGAGAAATAAAGAGAGAAAAATGTGTAAAATGTATAGTGTAAATTTAATCCTTGAAAAAAAAACATGTGTACCTTGTGTAAAATGTATCTAAATGTCTACATCCTAATGAAAAATCTGTTAGGTTAGTGTCCAGATTAAATCGTCAGGTAAAAGTAGGTAAACACTTTCGCAGAATTGTTTAATAATTCGCAGCACGTAATAAAACTGAATTTCGGCATGATTTTGGCAAGCGTTTCACTAAGAGACTGGCTTTAGGGGTCGCTGAAGGGGGTTTGGGAAAGAAGGTCATCAGGGAGTCAAGGAATGTAAATGTAAAGGCGCAAGATTAGCGAGATTTAAAGGCCGTTGAAACAAAATGTTGTTCTGTGATTAATGTGACTATATTCGGTTGGTGTACAATTACCTAACCTAACTGCAACTCATATGTGTGTCTATGTGTACATGTTCTATCAACCTAATCAGGCTAATTGTGTCTAGAGTCTTAAAACTGAGCAAATCCGTAATTTAAGTGTACTTATGTGTACTTAAGTGTACTTAGGTGTACGTAAGTGTTACTAAAGTTGTAGTTAGATGTCTGTAGGTGAATTATAGTGTTATTTTAAAGGACTTTTTGTGGCATTTTTGTGTGATTTTCAACATCAAAAACAAGTAACATGTTGAAGGGATTCGTATTTCGAGGTAAACTTTGTCTGGGTTAGCATACATTCTGCACGCATTCAAAATATATAGCATCTAATACATATCTAGAGAGAGAGAGACAGAGAGATATAGTGTTAGAGATAAGAATTTTACATTTACACACCACCGAACATGCTCACAGATATCATGCTTTTTTCTGGTTTAGTTAATAATCTTTTTTTGTTTGGATGAATTTTGGCTTTATTTACATATGAATCCACATGTAGTTCATTAAAACAGCAATTAATGTTTAATGAAGGCCCATTCAGGATTCATTTCGTTTTTTTTTTGTTTGTTAGGAGCGTGCACTTGCAATATTTACACACATTTGATTGCACAAGCAATTTTACAAAACAATGAGCTATTTTTCCACTGTTGTATGCCAAAGTTGAATAAACATTGTTCGCGTTGTTAATAAATATTGAACTTGTTCCTTTCATTATTTGGACGAAAGTTTGCAAAATTGTTGCAATCTGTGTTTTGAATGTTTTTTTTTTGTTTGTTTTGAAAATGCACAGCGCCGATGGAAATATTCTTTTTAATCACACTTTCAATATTTTCCAACTTTTCACCACAATTTTCACCACAATCGAGTACTGAGAAGTACTAAAAATGTCGTGTGTACCTGTATATGTGTGTTTCGCGTATGTGTTTTCCTGTGATAAAAATAAATCAAATTAAATTAAGTAGGAAATAAATAACGGCGGTAAAAACAGGCCACAGGGCCCGCTGAGCATTGATGACTAACTGAATTTATGATTATTATACTTTGGACGCCCCTGGGCGTCGCGACGCCAACTCCGCCGGAATGGATGTCGCTCCGAAGTAATTTGGCTGCGATCCAAATGATTTTTAAAGTTTAATTAATTGTTTTCACAACTAACGAAAACATGTTTTTTGCTTTGGTCGAAAACCGAGTGAAATGTGTTTTTAGCACTATTTTTTTCCTCGTTTAATTAACTTAAAGTTTATGGAAACTTAATAATTTCGTAAATTATACGAAGTTCTTTGCATTTTCGGGGAGCAAATTTATGCATACTCCCAAGATATAGATAGTTAACTGTCTTCAGGCGATCGTTTAATAGATTTCATAATTAGTCTATTATATGTTCTTTATAATACTAAATATATTTTTATAATACTAAAGAATATAATAAAAGTGTGAACGCTTTTCATATTTAAGGGGGAATATACAACTAGCAGGATTCACAAAATCGATTTTTCAACATGTTTTAATGCGCTTTTCGGGAACAAACATTTCACGAAAACCACACAACCGATGGACATGAAGTTATTTATTGTATACATAATATCCAGTCTTGGTCATAGGATTTTTACCGCCTTTCCCCTGATAGGTGTGTATTTGTCCCTAAATGTAGTTAACATTTGTAGATGTTTAATTATGTCTTCAAACTATCACTATATATAAGTATTAATTAAGGCATTTATATTAATTAATATATTAAGAATTAAAAATAGCAAGAACATAATTTGAATTATTTGAATGAGAGTGAAATTTGTTTTTAGTGAATTTTTGGTTTTGTTGTTTGACTCTTTATTACTTTTTGGTGTTTTTATGGGTTATAAAATGATTTTTAGATTCAAAAGGGATATTTTGTCATCTTTATAAAGGATATAGAATGCTTTTTCACAAATTATTGGTGTTTAAGTTATTTGTCAGAAAATAGTTAACACGTAAAGGTAGAATTGTTAAAATTGTTAGATTTAGAATAACTTTCACCATTGTTTAATATTATTTATTCTATATCTGAAGCGGGAGCCTATAAATTTCTAACGGTACTAGATATATGTATATAAAATCTATACTTGTTTAATAAATCGGCGTTTGTAAATTTGTTAAACCTATGTATCTGTGCAGTCATGAAACATTATTTCTGCTCATATTTATTGCGTTTGACTCTAAAACTAGTAATAGCATCAAATGTATTCATAATTCCTTAGATGATATTTGAACTTAAAAGATTTTTGTTTCCTTCAAATTTAGTCCTTAATCACTAGGAATTAAACTATTACTTGTTTGGTTTTAAACCATTTGAACGCCTCTTCTCATTTTTAAAATAAAAGAAACATTACGCTTTTGGAATGAATTAATAAGCAGTTAAAGTGAGCATCGAAAAATACGTTGTGTATCGAGTGTAAATATTGGTGAAAGTGCCGGTATATAATTAGACTGTGATCGTATTGCATTGAAAGTGTGAGTAATAAGAAGTCGTGGGCTACGGACATCTAGCGATAGCAAATCATAGCAGAAACTAAGGATACAAACCGGAGATGTACAAGAAAGAGCGTTCGGTGGAAACAGAAAAACGCCAGCAAACAAATAAACGCGCCACGCGACGTGACTCCATGAACACAAAAACACGCAGAAACCAAAGGAAGTCTTCAAATATATCACAATGACAACAGTGAAATATTGGGGGTCGGTCGTATATATGCCGACTTTGCCAAAAAGTTTCAAGAGTAGATAATAACGACAATCGAAAACTGAAAAATAATTGTTGAACTTAATAAACCAAGGAACAAAAGACAATGCAGCAGAAGAAGCTAGCGGATGCTGAATATGTGGATCTCTACCTGGACGGTCTGCTCACTAACCTGAGGCAGAGCGAGAAGTTTTTGTGTACTACGACTGACCTGTAGCATAGAGCCATAGTTGCAAACACAATGAACACACCCCCTACCACCGACATGAGTGTACCCACGAGAAAAACCGTGTTCGAGCCGTGATAGGACTCTGTGGGTGGTGGTCGCCAGTTGGGGTGGTGATTAGTATTTTTACGTCAAAATATACATGCCGAGGTTGTGTGCGTTTGCGTTATTTTTTTTTCGGTTTGTTTATTTGACACACCACCCCGCGACCCCAAACATCGGCCCACACACAGACACACACACACACGCACAAACAGAACACGCGCGGACGGGAGGCCGAGAGCGTCGTGGATGAGAATCAGCGTGGCGTGAAGGGGGGAGCCCGGTGGTCGTTGGCAGAGTATGGGGGCGGCCGCACCACAGATCGTCGTCCAGCGTAGAACCCGTACGTGTGCGTGGGTGAGTTGGAAAGTACACACGTTGGCGGGGTGCGACACCAGGAGGTTCGGCAAACACACATTGTCGGGTTGCGACCAGGTGTCGAGTCCGTCCGCGATCCGCATCATCATCCACATCATGCATCAACACAACAGGCGAAGATAGAGAAGAAGAAAGCACGAATGAGACAACAAATCATAAATATCGATACACGGTTAATATTTATATCAGATGCACAAACTCCGTACGTGTAACACGTGATATACAATATATATGAGTAAATATTTACAAGGCAACAACATCGAGAGACTGTAGATTTTTGTAAGCCTATGTACAGGACACTGCGCACAAGCAGGCACCCGTTCTCTCTCGTTCGCTCTGTTTTCTGATTTGATGAAAAAATATATATTTTTGGTGGTTGAATTGTAGGCAATATATAACGGCTAGTCGGCCGTTTTTGTGAGAGGGACGGCACACGGTACCTGTAGCAAACCGCCACGAGGGCAAAACATATGAAGACGCCCTTCACGACGCCGGTCAGTATGAACACCATCGTCAGGGTGCTGAATGTGTCCTTGTTCTTCTGTTCTGCAGGCACGAGAACCAAAAACGCTCAACCAATGCTATACACCTGTTATTTACTCACATTTAGATCCATCTTAAAATTATTTTTAGAAACATTTCGGAATATATAACCGAATATTAGCCAAATTAACAAATTTATAGTTAGTTACTATTAAGTTTTTCATAATATTTCATTTCTTTATAGATTTATTATTTCATTTTGCTTTATAAAAATTAATTTTGTGATTAAAAAAATGATAAAGTCATCATATATTGCCACAAATATAAGATTTCAAGTTGAAATAGATATGAACAATTCCATGAATAATTTTCATTCTTTACTGTTGTGTCATCATATGTTTAGCGATGTCAATGCTGGCTTTTCTATTTATCACTTATTTACTTCTAAATTAAAATATATATATAATAAACGAAAATATGATATTACTAATATTTCTGAATGATTTATATATCTTAAATTCTATGAATTGTAGGTCAAGCAACTGAAACTATTTTATTTTGAACTCAATTTATTTCTCCTTTCCGTTTAAAAGATATATATATATATATATTTTTATTCCTGAATTTAAAACAATTGCCAACTTACTTTTTGGCATCTTACGTGCTCATTGTTTATCTTTTTTGAAAAAAAATATCTGATTTGAAAATTCCTAAAAGCTTAAAAATATTTTTGGGCTTTCTTGTTTTCATGATACTATAAGAACACCACAATACATGTGTTCAGTAAAGGAGGCATATGGGTCTATTCCATTACTTAGTTCAGTAATTGAGTGACTTATCGCATGGTTCGAGGAATAAAATAAGCCACCACTAGCATTTGTAGGTAGTTACGATTCCTCTGGGAATATATATTGCTCTTCACTTTCTTGTTCTATCTATTGAGGGACTTATCGCCCTGTTTTAGGTATGAAATACATCAACTCGAGTATTTTTGTGGTTCTGATTCCTTTAATTATGTATTATTCTTCAGTTTTTTAGTCTAGCGATTATTGTACAGTCACGCGCCTCGACTGAGCCTTCGGGATCACCTTAAGGAGGCACGCCTTCCGGTTTGGAAATCTCTGTTCTAATGTATAATTATGGTAGCTGAAGTGAAATAGACAAGATTTCTATATTTCACATAAATTTGAGATTTAAAAAAAACACAAAAAAGCGAAAACATTGTAAATTATATCGAGTTATGATTTTTTTCCTCTAAAATTCCTTTTATTTATTAATTTATATAATATATTTACGTTTGCATTTCTTCAATGTTTTACAACTCTAATATTTCACTCATGTCTATGGCTTATTTGCTGGCGATGCAGTAATGTGCTTAGTATGTTTCCCTTTGGATATTGATACCCGAACAATAGAAGATTAATTATCCATATTACGATGTTTTATATTTTGAAAACTTGGAACATTTCTAGGCAATATAATTGAAATGTTTTGGTATAAAAGAACGTTGGTTGAACTCAAGACTCAAGGGTAAATTAATTAATTGAAGCAGACTGATAAACTTGTTCCCAATACTTTTAAGTCCATTTAAAATACTATTTAATCCTTTTTATAATGACGTAATCGTAGTTGACGTCAATTGATTATTCAGATATATTACATTCAGATTAATTTTCATTCAAATATAATTTTAAGATGGATAAACATATAAGAAACATGTACATAGTTAAATATAATTTCTAAAATGATAATATCTGTAATAAAAACAAATAATTATGAAATATGTTGGGTTTTGCTGCTTCCTCGATGGTCTCCAGTTGGGGATGAGCTAAAAGTGTTCAGACTATGCAGCGTGATGTACATAAAAGAGCACTTACCGTAAGGAGTCTCCTTCTTCTTCATAATATCGGCAAGGTCCTTCATGCCTCTGGTTTCGGCTGGTGGTGGGGTGGGTAGCGGTAGGGCAGTAGTGGTCACCTCTTCAATTGAGCAGTCTGGGCCACTCCGTCCCAAATGGCAGTAGCACTTATTGGTGTTGGTACAAAACTGTTACGAAATGTTGTTGTTAGATTAGGTTCAAGGGTAAGAGAATAGGGTAAGTGAGAGTGAGTTTACCCCGTGTCCCGAACACTCGGCGTCGCTTTTACTCGTCGGACACTTATTCGTCGTGTCTACGTACGGATGCGCCGACGTACATGTCTGATTGATGCAGATGCGATCATGGCCGCACGGCGTGCCGTCGCGCACCAGCCCCAAATGTGGGCCGAGATTCGACTTGACGGCGCCACCGCCACCGCCGCCTCCCGACGCTTGCTTGAGTAGTAGCTGCTGCTGCTGCTGCTGGCCCTCGGGCTTGTGGATCGACTTGCACTCGTATTCGACGCCCTTGATCGAGATGATCGTCCGCGAGTAGAGCTGGTCGAGTCCCTTCTCCGCCGGCGATCGATTGCCGTGCTGGCATTGCAGCGTGCCGCACTTGATGTTCTCCGGCGCGCACTTGACGAAGCGGCCGGAGCGCGGATCGTTGCCGCAGTGGCCGTTCGCCGAGCCCTTCGAGTTGAACTGCTCGAAGCACTGCGAGTCGGCGGCCTCACCACCCGGGCCCCAAATGTGTTCGCACTGCACGGCGAGCGTGGGACAGACGCCGTCGAAGCAGAAGCCAGTGTCGTCGCCGCACGCGTGCCCGTTCTTCTTGTGCTCGTCGGCGGGACACTCGCCAGACTCACCCGTGCAGCGCTCGGGCAGGTCGCACTCGTTGGTGGCGGCGCGGCAGATTGTGCCGCGCTCCCGCAGGCTGCAGCGGTCGCAGCACGGCCCCGACGCGCACTCCGCCTCCGACGTCAGCCGGCACGTGATCGGATCGCAGCACGGGTCCACGTTGGGGCAGTCGTCGATCGATCCGCAGTCGCACTCTTCGCCTTCCTCGACGATCTTGTTGCCGCACGTGCGCCGCACCTACATCCAACAAAAACATAACATCCATGCCATACCAGTCTAGGTATCAGAAAGTCTAACAAATATTGATATCATTAATATCATTAGGTAATATACATCAAGAAAGGTGCTAATGCTGCTAATGTCTCGTCACGGTTGCCAATGTGCCCAAAGCTAATGGTATTACAATTTCAAAAAGTACCGATTCTATTTTTTACTCTTATAATAAAATTAGCTAATGTTTAGTACGGAAGTTGCTAATACTAATGCTACTGTCCTATTGGAGTCACCAAAATACGCATCTAAAGATAAAATTACAGAAAATAATACGTATTATGTAATCTTTGACATGTAATCTGCTATTTGGTAACTGTGACAGGATACACAGTTACCAAATTGCCGATAACGACAGGAAACAATGTTACAGACGATCCGTTTTTACTCTGCAGTAGATTACCCAATATATGTTTTATATTGGGTAATCTACTGAAAGAAACTTGCTATTATTGTACCGGCACGATCGTGAAAATAACCTAACCTAAAAATACCAGTATTTCCAAAAATACTGATTCTATGAACTATCTCTTTCATGCAGCCAGTAGTGTCATTCAGCAAAGATATACTAGTAACTATGTCGAAAGTGCAACAGATTTGTAAATATTCATATGAACACATTTAGTAGAAAAATAAGGATATCAGTATTTGAGAAAATATCGATGGTGATTTCATATCTTGATTTAAGTATTAAAGTAAAATATAGCCATATTGATACCTCTCTAGTTTTCTCACATTGCGAATAACCCAAATTCGAGTTTCTTCTTGACAAAACTATCTAATGATAATGCAAATGTCGTATAACGGTCACCAAAATACATATTTAAAGATAACAGCAATAAAGTAAATAACGATTCTATGGAGCATCGATTGTAACATTTTTTCTTTAATAATAAGCATTAGATAATCTTTGGCATGTTACTTTCTAATGTCCTGAAACAAATTGTCGATACAAAAGAAAACAGTGTTTCAGAAAATAGTATCAGTATGATTGATAAATTTTTCCTCTGTTAATATATGTATTAGGTAATCTACCGAAAGAAACAATTTTATCTCTGATAATATAGAAGAAACTTGCTATGGGCACTAATGTTCTGTCATGTTCTCTTCGTAATGCCGAAAATTTAAGGTATCAATATTTCAAAATATTTTTTATAATATCATTTTAAAAATATATTGATATTAGAGTAGATAACCACCATATCTGGAAGGATTCTTTTTTGTACGCTACTACAGCGAGATTGCTTTCAAGTTATCTTGTAACCGTCAGAATTATAGAATTTTCGATGAATTGATATCAAATTGACGAGAACTATAAATAAGCTAGAAGAAGATATCAAATTAGGTTCTCGTGTAATATCAGTGATAGCAGTATTCTAGAAAATGTCAATTCATATTCGAAGCTGCAATATTATATTTTAAATAATGATCTAGAAGAATGTTTTGCTCGGAAGATATCAGTATTTGAGAAACTATCGATAGTTGCTTCATGGCTTGATTTCGGTATGAAAGTGAAAGACATCTATGATACATCTCTAGTTATCTCACATTGCGAATAACCCTACTTAAAGAATCTTTTTGACAAAACTATCTAACTAGTGTCTCTTACCATCTACTTACTACCGACTGACTCACTCACCTCTAGCTCATTGGGCTTGTTCAGCAAGCAGATGCCATTGCCAGTCCGTAGTCGATCAATATAATCTTTTCGACTGCACTCGGAGAACTTGTACGGTTGGACATTATCCAATCCGACAATGGCCTGCGCCATAATGCACCCGTGCCAGTCCCAGCAGTGGCACTCCTCCCTGCCATCGTCATGGGCCATTCCGATATTGTGCCCAATCATATGCGCCATCGTACCGGCTAGCAAATGCGGCTCGTAGGTGTTGATGTCGACGCTGATGGCGACCGCCTTCGCCGTGCAGACGGTCGCCGGCACCGCCATGCCCGCCTCGCCGCCAACAAACATCTCGCCCGTCAGCAGCTGCGTGGTGTCCTTGTCGACGTTGTACAGCTTGCGCGACGTGTAGTCGTTGAAGTTGGAGAGCGCGCGGCCGATATCCTGCGAGCGGTCGATCTCCGCCTGATTGCCGCCCTGCCACGTCTCGACGTAGACGACGGAGACGCGCGTGTTCAGCGTGCGGAAGTACAGGTCGGCGATGTTCGCCACCTGAATGGCGTCGTGAACGACCTCGGCGCGCGTGCTGCCGTTGCGCTTGTCAAACATCGCCTTGTCGATGATGATCGCCGTCTCGATGTACTTGGTGGCTTCGCGCACGTCGCGCTTCAGGCGCGGTTCGCCGGCGGGCAGGAAGCCGGCGTTGGGATTCAGCCGCCACTCCATATTGCCTGAGTTCGCACACCCTTTGTTCGCCTTCGTGCGCGCTTCGAAGATCACGTGTGGATGTTTCTGCTGGAAGGAAGAGCGAAGCTGTGCAGTCGCATTACATTCTTAATTCGATGCTATGCAACACCATCTTAATATTATCTACTCAAGTTTATGAGGACGTTTTCCATTTTCCATTCACCTCTTATTACCCATCACACTTGCAAATGCTTGCTTTCATAGGTAAAGATAACCTTAATGATGTTGATGAGTTCCTACGATAGGATTTTGAATAAGCGAAGCTGTTTAACTGAGCTAATATAACCTTACGAAATATCTCTGTAAAAAAACTCAACCTTTCTATAGGCAGGATCGACGGGAATGATTCTCTTTAATGATTTCCTTTTCAATACTGTCAAAAGCAATGTTATCCCACCATTTTGTTTGCCAAATCATATAACGAAGGAAGTCTGAAGATCTACCTAAAATCACATCGCGATCAGAAGTCCTGATCTAATATATGCAAAGTATACCTAACAAAATCTGTCAGAATGCTCTTGAATAGGCCTGAATACTTTATTAACCTCCTTTTAGTGAACAGAAGATTAATTAAAAACAGATATGAAATAACTTCGCTTTGATAGTGATTAAGGGAAGTCTATACGAAATACTGGTGACGCCTATAGCGCTGGAATATGCGTGACAAAGAGGGAAGGCAGACAGAATGGCGGCGTAACGCGTTACGTTTTGATACATTTTACGATCCAATAAAAAGTTATCTCTTCAAAATTCTCTTTAATGAGACGGTTGACCCTGCATTTCCCTTTCAATACTGTCGAAAGCTATGTTGTCCCACTATTTTGTTTGCCAAAGTATAAAACGAAAGAAGTCTGAAGATCTACCTAAAATCACATCGTGATCAGAAGCTCTGATCTAATATAAGCAAAGTATGCCTAACAAAATATATCAGAATGCTCTTGAATGTGCCTGAATGCTCTACTAACTCCCTTTTAATAAATAGAAGATTAATTAAAAATAGATATGAAATAACTTCGCGTTGGTAGTGATTAAGGGTAGTAAAGTGTCACCATGAAACACATTTAATCACAACTTTTTATTACGTTCTTCGTTCCATTATTATTTAATCTCTTACCACCTGATTCAATTAGGTACACATGCTTGGCTCGCTCACCACCACCACTTACAGTTCAGTGGAAATCTAAACTAATTAAAAACGTAGCAATGCGAGTTGAACGTGATTACATCGCGCACAATCCGCCGTAAAAACCTTTCATTTCAGCATTTAATCATCCATCACAAGCCAGTGCATTGATTGATTGTCACTCTAATCGCGTGCGCTCACAAAAATATATATTCATCCGAAATATCCAAAAAGCCCCCAAATGCGGGAGGATTATGATCGGGCGAATAAAAAATAACGCACATAAATGGAAAAAGTTTACTCGCGATAATTTTTCCTCGCGTAGCTGTCATGCGCAATCGTGGAAACGTGGCCGACTGGACCCAATACAATCGAACGCGGTTGTCTTTGGAAAGAGGGTTGGCAATGCTGGTTGGTGGTGGCCAGGCGGAGAGCATTGTATAATTAAAGAGATGCGCAATAATCATGGGGCCGTGGGGGTAATTGGCTGTCACTTGTCACCCGCTCGAGCCGACATCCGCACAGAACGTGTTCATTAAAACTTGCTCCAATTAATTTTAATTAATCCACACGCTGCCGCCCACCGCCTCGCGGCGGACGCTTTCCGAGTATGACAAGTGTGTCGCATGCCACAGAATACAACGAATCGTTTTTGTCGTGTTTTAACACCTGCTGTTTGACCTCGATGTGTAGGCAGCACATTCGACGCGAGCATCAGGTGTTGCCTACGCTCTGGGGATCTAGCCATCTGTCAGTGGTTGGATACTAAGGTGGGTGATTTTCGAGTAAATACTGACCGATAAATCACCGCCGTAGAAAGGATGGATGACGAACGTCTCGTTGCCGACGTGGATCACACCGCTCACGCCGTTGCATGTGTGGAAGGCGGCGGAGGCGCCGGGATAATCCTGTACTGTTCCATGGTAGTAACAATGTTCTATCTCCTGTATAAAGCAAAAAAAGAATACTGATATAAAGGAATACAGGTATTTGTTACACAGGAAAGCATCGAAATTATACATTTTCTGGTATAAACATTAAGCTCTACATTTAAACATTTTCAGTGATGCGTTTTCATGCAAAAACTTTAACAATTTAATGCATTTAAAGAATAATAAAATAAATAAAGAATAATAAAATAAACTGTTTATAGTTCATCCCGAAGTTATTATTTTGTATACAGACCTATAAGGTGCGAACGAATAGTGTATATTTTCAAAGGGAAACATTTTCCTATTAGGATCACTGAAGATTTAGTTCTACTATATTCATATAACATAATTCATGTTCTGCAGGTTTCTGTAATATGTTTTTTTTAAATTTTTATTTTTAGTCTTTGGGCACAGTTAGCTTTAGTATTGTGAGTAAAGTTAGTTCATTTTTAGGACTCGCTATGACTGTGTCAAATGCTCGTACCAGAACATATATCACTATTTATTTTGAGTCTAATTTGCATAATAACTTCTTTAACCCGTATACCGCAAAATCTTCCATATATGCACCTCCATTATTGGCACGCCACGGACGGTTTTAATTAGTGACAAAGTAATCTAAATAAGGGGTTTATAGCAATCAAAAATTAAATTTAACATACATATATTTCAATAATATATAGATGTCAATATGCGTTACTCTCTCTTCTATGAATTAACCAGATAGCCCTGTGATAAATAGTATGGGTGTCACTATTTAATTTAGCCTCGCACCCTGAGTATGGGTTCCCCCAATTCCCCGTCCTCCATATATTCGACTAGCTCTGGGATAGTTGCAATGCTACAGGGGGGAGGGTTTTAAATCTTTTGAGCGCGTTAAATAAAACCGCGTTAAGCGAAGGGTACCTGTATATAAAATACGCAATCCACATAGCATCAAAACATAGCAGACAAATATGTAGCAAAACAAAACTAAAATCGATATCAATATTCGCGGAAAAATCAATGATTCGTAAAAATGTTGCAGGAGGAACAGGGCGAGATAAGAAAAATTATAAAATAATGACTAAGGTCCTTTGAGGAATAAGAAATGAAAATATGTCAATATGAACTGCAATAGAGATCGAAGGAAGTCTGGAAGGAGAAATTCTAATATTATAACTTTATTTGCATGGCCCTTTGCAGTCTCTAGGAAACAAAGAAATGGAAGAATCAAGACAGAAAAAATGGAAACGAATGAAGAGAAAATGGATGGACACCCAACTAGTTATCTAAGGAAATATATGGTAAAAAGAAGAATATTTAAAACTTCTGAAGTGCTCATTATAAAAATAGTTGTTAGCTAAACGGAAAAGTATTTTAAATTCAAAACCGAGGGGACAAAAATAAAATTGATAAAAGTAAAATGAGTAATAGTATATTTCCCCTGCTCCCAGCATTTTTGTTCAATATAATCACATAAGAGTTAGTACGCTGATGAGTTAAAATTAATATAAATTACTCTATTATTATTTTGATGTTTGTGGTAAGGAAAAAGTGTGAAATCATAATTAGCATTACTATGAGCACATTAGCAAAACATCTAAGGAGACGTTCTTCTTTGACATCATCTTGGCCGTGTGACGTCATATGACATTAGTATTTAATCAATTTCATGCTAATTGCATTGCCTTAGGTTTAAATTTAGGAAATAAAGTCAGTTGTTGTATAGATTTGACAACATCAACTTGGTGATCCAACCTTGCACACGTTGCCTTACAACCAGCGTACGTGATCCCCGAGTACCTACTACTATTTATTTTATACTAATGAACCTATCGAAGTTACCATTGACATCCTTTATACCAAAATATATGTGGTTTAAGAGTGGTGAAATTTAAACGACCGATTTTCACAAGAAAACTGCTTTGACTCAATATTCTGCATCCTATCACCCGCGGGTCAACGAGTGATTCATTGACTGATTTAGTACTTGCAAGTCTCACTTTTCCGATGATACTTTTCAGGGATCTAAGATGGTGTTTGATTTTAACCCACATCCAAAAACATTGCTGATTTTTGCTCTTTAAGTTTGCAAGGAAATGTTTTGTTATATTTGCATTAGGAAGTAATGAATTTGTCGAGATCAGAAACATAAATATAAGAATAATTAAATTCTTGCAAAAATGAAGGTGAAGTGAAGGGTTGTAAAATTTAATTAAAACACACGTCTGAAGACAGGCTTTAGCAAAAAATGGTTTGTATACTCTTTTATACGCTATTGATATTTACATTATTAAGTAACGAACACAAAAGAAATGCATAATAATGTACTGTGAACGTTGTTAACATAATTATTTCCATATATGTACAACACGTACAAAAATTGTCATTTAATTCCATGACGGACAATTGAGACACTCTCCTAGTAAGTTGATCAATCAAATTTTGGATTGTTTAAACTTGGGAAATACTTTGTAAACTTTGTAAAACTACTTGTAAAGTAAACTCGACAATATATTATGAGATACTGACTTTATTTCACATCACAATCCTCGAAAGAGACGCGAAATTCCTATTACTATCAACATCCCGTGGTGCTTAATCGCTCACAAAATAGCTTTGTTGTTGCCACCACTGGTCAGATATTTACTTCAAGAAATAGATAAGAAAGTCATTTTTTGTTTTCATTATCATAGAGATATTCCATTTATTTTAAATTTGCAAGACTATTTTAATATATTAAAAAAAAAATTGAACTTTCATTTCATTTATTACTGTCTAACTATAAGATATAATTTTATTAAACAAAATTGTTTATTAATCGAAAGTTTATATTGTTACGTCATGAATTATGCATAAACTCATCGTCTATCCCAAAAATAAGAGTAGAATTATCACATATAAGAATAATTACATTTATGCAAAAATCTAGGTGAACTTAAGGGTCGTAAAATTTAATTAAAGCGCACGTCTGAGAGCGGACTTTTGACACGTGCACGTGCACACCGCCTTCTGGAAAGAGGGGACGTATTTCCAAATCGCAGAAAGTTGGCATCGTTAAACCGAAATCACAGACGCCCATCGTCCTACTCTAGGCCTCCAGTCTGTATCCCGAGCACGCCGCTGCCGGTCCACGCCGCTTAGGTTACGTGCGCCGCCTCCGGGCATTTTACAACGTTTTCGGGACTAAATGAATTTTAATTCGCTGACTACGCACTCAACCTGTTTCCGAAATTGCTTGCGCAGAATGCTAAGCGCCAACAAAGGACCGCACACGCCACCTACGCAGCGGTGCGGGCGGTTGAGAATCGGAGTCTTGTGAAGTGAGGTTAAAGGTACGCGGAGGTGCGGCACGCCCCAATCTCCAACCGCCGCCCAGCCTCGTAATAAGCTCGAATTCTCCGCGAGCCGCACAGGATGCCACTAAACTTACTTGAATTGAGGCAAAGTTGTGCGTTGCGGGCATGCGGTTTGTGGGCGGGAAAATATTTCCCATCGCAACTATGCGACCCCCCAGCGCGCAGCTCTCCGGTTGGCAAAACGCTGCAAGAACTAATTATGACTATTTTCGCTTATTTTCTGATTAAGGAAGTCATGTAGTGTTAATAATTGGGTTTTAATGAAATATTTCATAATGCGAAGCATTATTATGAAAAGAAGACTCTTAGGGAAGCATTAACCACGCAGAGAAGCATTTACCTCTTCAACAAGCATTTTCATGTTGGGTTCTACGAAAAATTTTGTTCATTGAGGATTTTTCATGAATTGAAGAAATTTTTCGATTTTAAACAACTGAACATGTTGGAAGAAGACAAATAAAGTAGAAATATACTGAAATATGGTTATTAGAACTAGAAGTATTATTATTCTCTTATATATTATGCTTTTTAATATAACAATTTGGATTTATTTTATCATTTTTCTAGCAGGAAAAAATAAATTATGTTATAATTTTAGTGAATGTGTATGGAACTTTTGGTATAACTTCATGTTTATTTATTTATAGTAGTTTTTTTTTAATTATTTGTATTCGGTCGGGCCATCGACCTTCACTAGTCCTTCAGCCTGGATACATATGTTTATTGTGTTTGTACATATTTACAAATTATTTAGATTTCTGGTGTTTGTATTTTTTGTGGTTGTTGTTATTATTGTGATGTTGTGGCTTCTTGTTGTGTGTGAGTGGAGTCTTGTTGTGTGTGCGTGTTGTTTTTT
>JAODAC010000018.1:502972-530308 GCA_027575185.1 Mimaenictus wilsoni | reverse complement strand
AGACTGAGCGTGGGCGATTTTGTCCACCGGTGACGATCACCCCCAATTGTGTTCTCCAGAACCAATGAGCCCTTTGGAAACGCATATGCTCCCATTCTATCTACCTCGCTTAAGCATTTATGCATCGCTGGGAGAACTAAGCGAAAGCATACCAAATTACGAGGCCAAACTTTCACAATCACTTCATCGTGAACAAAGCAACAGGATTGTTTGTAATTACTCGCAAGATCATAAAGTCTGGAGATTTTGAATTTTATTTTACCTGGTTAGCTTCCTTGAGAACAGAGACCAAATCCTTCGCCTGTCTAAAGTTGCTAGGAGTGAAGAAGGCGTAGGATGTGCCGGTCGTATCAGATCGTCCGGTACGACCAATGCGATGAATATAATCCTCTGAAGAGTTGGGGTAGTCAAAGTTTATGACGTATTTAATACCGTCAACATCTATTACAGAAAATTTGTTAGACACCACACACATACGCAGAAATCCAAATTCCTTCTCTTTTTCGAATGAGAAAGAGAAGTGAAATGCACATCCACTTTTTCATTTAAATTTCAAAAGTTGTCACTTAAAAAAGTTCGCCAGTATATCAGGTATATGTAAATAGAAAATATTGGTTAAAATTTGGAAAAATAAAATTGAAGCACTTTAAATTAGTACGTAAACTGTATGTATGATTCATTGAACAAGCTTGAATCATTCAACATTGAAACTTCTTATCTAATGCATAAATTGATTAAGAATAGTATAAATAAAAATGCTAAGATACTAACCAGTGCGCTCGAGAACACATTAAGAATCCACAAGACGCTAGGCTATGTATGTACCGCGTATTATCGGGTATGGTAGCATTTTGCAACACTGGCTGCAGCAGATTCCAATTCGGGGATTGGTCATAAATCCACTGCAGGACCGAGCACGGAAGACGAACAATACGTTTGCTGGACACACACGTTGGATTGACATATTTTTGCACATCTCCCACGCAGTTTTTGTCGATTTAGGTTTGAGTGGGAGGGTTTTTTGTGTGGGAGTTTGAAAAATGAAAATTGGTGCAAATCTGACAATAGGAAATGATAATACAGGTTCGGTGGAGGAGGCAAGTGACAAGTGTGAGAGGAAGTGACCTCTGGGGATATGAAGCAAACATGTGCCATCCACTTTTGACCGCTGCCCGTCGAGTGTGTCATATACCCGTGTATCGTCGTTTCTTCCTGTAATCGGTCATCCACAACTACCCCTCTTTCTCTCCCTCTTAACGGCCACCGGACGAGACGCAACGCAAACACGCCGCCCGCCGGCGTTTTGGATGCCGGAGACCAGGGCCAGAGGCACCGCAAGACACAGAATTGCGCCCCTACTAACCACGTTTTTGCACATATTTGCGCCTCGGATCAGTGCGCGCGCCGATCGAGCGTGCACAAATACAGAAAATGGTAAGTGCGAGGTGCGCAACAAAGGCGTATTTAATTCATTAGCCCCCGTTTTTTCATCAAACGAGCTAACTCTTTTAGTACGCTCATCCTGCATGTGCCTCTGAAACAAAAAAGGACAACCAGACTGATAAATATAAAAAGTCGCATCAGATCGCCACACGTCGTTATACAAAAGTTAGTTTAAATAGAAACTATATATAACAGCTACTGGTAAATGCAAACGTATGCTTTAACATTTCCAAAAGCAGTAAAATCTCACAAAGAGGAGCACGATCTGTCCATCACCGATTTGAATGCAAATTGGTGCAATATTGAAATAATTTCTGAAAACGTTAATTCCAGACATTTATTTCAGTAAACATGGTTCTACTATAAAGAAATACTTTCAAATCGATGACGCACATTAGGAAAAACGATTTCTTTTATATAGCCAACCATGCGTATCCAATTTTTTACAACCGTTGCATAAACCACAAGTCTGAAAAAAACCAGTCTGGAACATCCCCGAGAAGATTGTGAACCTTGAGAGTTACTGTTTTATACCATACCCAAATTGTTATATACCTAAGCAACGCGGTAGACATTAAGTGACAAAACAGCGTGGATGACGTATTTTTGCGTAGAACAGCGTTCACAAAAAGCGCGTGAAAAGACTTACCGAGGCCGCGGGCAGCAACGTCCGTTGCGACGAGGATCGATGATTTGCCATTACGGAACTCGCGCAGAACGTAGTCACGCTCCTGCTGGCTTTTATCGCCGTGCATGCACACAGCTGGCCACCCATAACGGCGAATGTTGCGTGTGATCGTCTCCACCTTCTTTTTGGTTTCAACGAAAATGATGGTTTTCGCACCTGGTTCACCATTATTACCTATTTCTTGCAAAAGATCGTTTAACCTGGAAAGAATAGGATATTTAAAAACCAAATTCATTGAAACCCAATTATAAAGCAGTATTAAATTATGTAATATCAGTTCTTCTTAGAGGTATTAAGGTATAAATCATGGACCTTTCAATAAGAGTGTTCATCCTTTAGAATTCACCAAATTTTGTTAAAAACTATATGCTAAATAGTTCTAATTACTAATGGAACAACTAACCAATAGAATCATGAAAATATTCGAAAACAAATAAGAAATAATCGATAATTGTTTTTCTATTCCACCGAAAATGATTATTCATCCAATGAACTAGTGCATGAAACAATTGAACTAAATTCAAGTCCTCATTATTTAGCAGTGAAATCATACGAAAAATATGCTTAACGAAAGAAGGAAATAATGAAAACTTACTTTGTCTCTTTCTCGTGTTCCTGGCAGACATCAACAATTTGCAAAATATTGTGATTGGCAGAAAGTTGCAGGGAACCAATGTTGATCTGAACATACTCCTTGAGGAAATCTGAGGCCAATTTTCTCACCTCCTTAGGCCAGGTAGCACTCCACATAAGCGTTTGTCTGTCTGGGCGAATCTGTTCAATGATCTTGCGGATTTGAGGTTCGAAACCCATGTCCAACATACGATCAGCCTCATCAAGCACAAGGTACGTGCACCTCTGCAGATTGGTGGTACCCTTTTCCAAGAAATCAATCAGGCGACCAGGTGTGGCGATAACAATCTCAACACCACGTTCAAGATCCCGCGCCTGGGGTCCTTTCGGAGCACCACCAAAGACGCAAGTGTTGCGCACGTATGAGTTCGAGCCGAAATCATTCGCCACCTGCTGGATCTGCTGCGCCAACTCACGAGTGGGTGCCAAAACCAGAGCAATTGGTCCCTCATTGCGCGAGATCGGTTGCTGATTGTTGATGTGCACGATAGCAGGCAGGATATAGGCGAGGGTTTTGCCAGAACCGGTCTGCGCAATACCGACCATATCCTTACCGCTCATGGCAATTGGCCAGCCCTGTGCTTGAATGGCAGTCGGCTGATCGTAGCCCTGCTTGCGAATGTTGCTCATCACGTAGTCGGGGAAGTTTGCTTCTTCGAAGTGCTGGATGGGGTTCGGTGCACCACTGCCGTCGATTGTAATCTGTTTACTGCGGCGGTACTGTTCTACTTCGTACGCGGACCGGCTGTCCACATTCGGATGAGGGATGTAGAAGTCTTTCTTGAATGGACGCAATTGGGCTGTTTCCCAATTCGGCTTGCGGAGACGTCCACCAGGTGGGCCGCTGTTCTGACCGCCGCCACCACCACCGCCGCCGAAACGGCTGCCACCGCCCCCACCAAAGCGGGAACGTCCTCCGAAGCCGCCACCACCGCCGCCGGACGAGCCGTTGCGGTAACCGCCACCGTCTCTGAAGGAACTGCCTCCGCCATTACTGCTTCTTCCAAAAGACCTAAGAAGGGACATTGTTATGTTTAGCATTATAGTGAAATGTATCCATGTTTAATGAAAATCGTTGAAATACATGGACCGCTATTAATAATTTTTCAAAATTGGATCGCAGTTAGTTTACCCTTGCGCAAGGTCAATAACGTATGTAATTTTCGATCATTGCTGATCGTGCCCAATGTTCATTGATTTTACAACTTAGAAATCAACATACAAAATTTAGGGAGGGGGCTCGTTTATCAGGTTGTCTAGTACACTCATTCCGACAGAATAACATTAGAAAAGTAAAACACAAAAGTCACTAAATGAATTACTGTCAAAAACGAACCAAGAAATATTGAATTAGTCCATGTATTCATATGTACAGGCTAAATTAGGTTAGGTTACATTATTTTTAACAGGGTTTATATGAAAATGAGTTCCTCGTCCGTACGACTGTGAAAATTGTTTAATTTTGTTATACTTTGGTTCGGCCAGAAAATAGCTTAGTATATTAGGCATAACCTTATAGGAATACATCATACATTAAAGGCTGCTACAATATGAGTGGACCTTGAACCAGTACTGAAATTTGCACGCGCTCTCGCTGGCGGCACACGTGTCATGACTGGCCAACTTAATGACGCATATTTATGTCCTTGAACGAGAGTACCGGGATGTAAAATCGATAACGAGAAATGTTATCGGCATGCGTGAACTTATGACATAAGCCAAAATCTTACACGCTGATCTTAGTTTCGCGTGCTTCCGTCAATTTACAATACGAAACTAAACCCGATTACGATTTGCACGAAATAAGTATTTCCTGGAACGGTAAATGACCTGATCGTTGGAAAATTTCAAGGCGCAAAAATACATTACAACATGGCGGCCGCATCACAGTAAAATCAATACATTTTATACGTAATTCGTAGAGAAATTCCACATTCTATCTACGAAATATCACGGGTATGCGATGAACGAATAAATAGAGAAATCACTTACATGTTTGCGTAGATCGGATGAACTCTGCCTCGAAAGATGCCAGTCGATTCGTACCTCGGAAAGGTAGCGTTTCTGATGTTATTAATGGCGTTGAAGACGTTCTGTAAACCACGAAAACATTCGTTAGCGCTGCGATTTTGCACTGCACGACAGGCAACTGAAGCGATGTGAAGCATCGCTACGGTGTATTATAGTAATCCAAAATGAATTCCGAACAATGGATACTAGAAATTAAAACTACAAAACTAAAAGGAGGCAGTAATAATGTACAACGTACCTCTTCGACGAGCGGTGGAGAAGAGATCAACGGGATTTTGCTGACCGGGCCAGGGAACTGCGCAGTGAGTCGATTCGTAGCCGATGTCAATTCGTGCAAGTTCGGTTCGGCCATGTTACGCGCATGCGTATTGCTTAAATACTGGCTGTACAGAAAATTCTGCGCGTAGAAATTAAACATTGTTTAATTTGTCAGCAACTTTTATAAACACGAAATATTAAACAACCGCTTGCTTGATTATTGCTACACGTAAAGTATGCTTTTCGGTAGGACAACTGCTCTAAAACTTGCAAAATAGATTTTGTTTGTTTGATCGCCTGTATTGATTTTTAGAAATGAACAATTGTATTGAACTACTTTTAATCGCCAAATTCAAATATCTGAAATTTAAAACGATTAAAAGCAGGATACACCATAATTAGCTCATTTAATATATACATTTAACATGTATCACACAAAATGCAGCTGAAATATGTACGATAAGATGGGGATGGACTTTTAAGTGGGTGTATATTTAGTTGCCTATATTAAAATAACGAAAATCAACTGTCAGCAAACATTTATTTTGTTAAAGATTTAAAATAGATAATCAGACAAAAATATAAAATTCCTATCCAACATGAATATAAATAACGATGTAATAAAACATTACATCTCTCACACTTGTCTTTCAATATACGTATTTTTGGTTTTGTAAGAAGACATGTATGTATAAGAATAGAAAATACAATGTGGAAAATTTGAACTTGGTAGTAACTCGCAGTAACGGCTGAATAATTCGTAAGAAGCGTAGTAGCAAAGATTAACTGTAAATCGTAGCATTCAGCCATTCGTCAAGCGTGAACGGTGCTGACCCAGAATTCTCCGAATCCTTCTCCTGGAACGTTTCAATCATATGCTTCAATTTCACAACGCTCATGACGAAGTTGTCCAGCTCGAGATTGCCATCGTTGCCGTAACGAATCATTAACAAATTCAGGGTGTGGTTGTTGACCGAGTAGCCGGCAGTGGTGAGCGCTGAGCGCAATTCGAAGCCACTCAGCGTGTTGGACTTGTCGCGGTCGTGCTCGTTGAATACGGAAATCCAATGAACGATATCGTTCCATAACTGCTTAAACTCCAACAGACCCATTTTACCCGAGAGATCATCGTCGTACATCGCCACCATGCTTCGGCAAACATCTCTACCGAAGCCTGCATCGATGTGTGCAACTTAAAAATGAAAAGAAATTAAAATGTCTCCAAAAATAGATATTTTAAAATAGACCTAACATTCCTAACGCATAACTTACCACAGTACATATCCAACGCAATAAAGCAGAACAAATTAACAACAGGTTAGCAGTGCAAACAATAAAAAGTGAGGTTAAAGTTTGACGACTGTTGGCGTCCATTTTGAATTTGGTTATGTTTATCTTACCATCTTGTCGTTGTTGTTGGTTCATGAGTGGCACCTCTTCTTGTTTGGGTGCAAATTCATTTGCCAACTGCGTGTCTTTGCATACAGTCATGCAAAGGAAGTTAATCAGCATATTAATGAGATTCCCAGAGAGATCTTCAGGTACTTGACTTTGTGGAATCGACGTGTTTGTTGCTTCCGCATACGGAATTGACGCTTGGCCCAAACCATTTTCATTGTCTGCAGCGTTTACATATAGCGACAAGCAAACAACAACGATTACAACAAAATGGACAACTATAAATTACAAGCTTATACATAAAATTTATAATATACTACAAAGAATGTGTAACATGTGCCTTGCACAATTCACCAACATAGTTCAAAACAATTACGTAGAAAATATAACCTTACTTATCTTCTTTAGTAACATAAAAATTAACCTACCTTTTTTGAGTGCAACTTTAAGCAGATCTTGAAGTTGTTTCCAACCTATTTCTTCCGATGACCCCGCTTGATTAACAAAAGCTGTCTCCATTTGGTAACGTGTCCATAATTGCTCGCCATCTGGTTGATCCTCCTAATTATGATCACGTTTATATTAGTAAACAAATTATGCTAACAATAATTATATGTCTTACAGATGGTTTCTCTGCATATTGTTTCTATAGCGTGTATATCCATTATATAGTCAACCCAGCATGCAGGAATTAAGCATAAATAAGAAAGGTGCATGCAAAAGAAAAGAAATCATTGTGCTTTCTATGCTTATTTCGAAGAAAATGCCTGCCAACTTACCCGTACTTTGCGAGCTATCATCTTAACAGGTGCATCATGTTCTCTGTAAAGGGAAGACGATTAGTTTCGGTAAGGTACGTTGCTTTTTGTTATCCTATGAAAAGGGGGGGGACTCGTCATCTTTATTTTTGCATTCAAGTAAAATTCAATATTGCACATGTTGCACGAATTTGCTGTTTTCAGATTTATTTCCATCTCATTATGAAAGAAACATTCATTGTAAAAATACGTCTAGAAATGTTCGTTTAGTACCATCACCGACTAGAGTAAAATTGAAATTTGAGAAGTTAGCAACTTGCGCAGTTAAGGAGTCGAGAGATTAAGAGATAAATTTTGTAACCGATTATGGAATTATATATTAGTTGTGCAACATTATAGTTGTAGGTTAGCAATTGAAGTTTTAAAGTTTGGTAACAAAAAGCAACATTAACTTAGTTAGATTAGTTGAGTAAAGTTTAAAGTTACGTTAACATTAGGTCTACAGTTAGATTAGTTTGCAACAAAGTGTTGCGCAATAAATAAATAACCATTCCAACAATAACGCAACAGTACGACACGATTTTAGAATAGAATTCGAGGTTAGTAAGGTGGGTATCCAGGATATTGGTTGTTCGGTGGTGGATAGCCAGGATACGGGGGTTGTGGAGGATATCCGGGGTATTGCTGAGGTGGATACCCAGATTGTGGTGGGTAGGGAGTTTGTTGGGGATACGGCATTGATTGTTGTGGATAGGGGGCTGGTGGTTGCGTCGGATAACCCGGCGCGCCACCTTGCGGATACGCAGGATAGGGCGCTTGATGCGCTGGTGGATAGGGGGCGGAATGCTGCTGGCCTGCCTGCCCTTGGTGCGAGCCTTGCCCACCACCACCACCCGGTTGTTGGAAATTGAAGCTAAAGCGGGAGTTGAGGAGGTCGTTCAGAAAACCACCGATACCCTGCTGACCGCCACCGCCGTGACCACCACCACCGCCACCACCCATCATTCTGCCCATATCACCAAAATCGAAACCGCCAAAGCCGGAGTTAATGGAACGCGGGTTGCGTGGCGGTGGTGTTGGTGGACGATATGAGGGCGGCGAAGGCGGGCGGTAGGTAGGCGCGTCGTCGACACCACTACCGCCGCCGATATCGTTACTGGCGTACTCCATGTTATTCTGATGCTCGGAGAACACGCGCAGCAGGAACTCGCCCTCCTCGCCGGGGTCGAACGTCGACGGGATAATGCAGTAGGTACCCGGATGTAGCCGGAAGCGGCATGTCACCTCCCTGAGATTGATGTAGGATGGACAACGCGCTATAATCGCATTGTGCTTGAAAAAGTTGCGATCCAGCGGTTTTGGTGCTGAACTCGGATCGCGAATCTAAGAAGATACAAGTTTATGATTGGACTTGATCCAAAGTTTTCAATTCTATGGCAACTTACATAGTACAAGACGAAACCAATCGATAACTCTTCCAAACCCATTTGTCTCTTGGAACGACGGTTCTTTTGCATAAGCGCTACCAGCACTGTACACTTTCCATCATTCTCCTCGTCATCGGTCTCTGTCAATGTGATGCGATACTGAGGATTTGACGCGAACGTGTCAATGAAGTTCCTACAACCGCCTGCAGTGACCCCGCGCACCCACCCACCCTCATAGTACGACACCTCCCACTTTGCATTGGTCTGGTCCAACGAATCCGGATTCAGATTACACAACTCAATACGATCGAACTTGTTCACGAAGTCCTTGTAGGACATCCAAAACTCGCCATCGGAATCAAAGTTCAGGCCTAGCTGCTCCTTCTCCGTCTCTGGAATGAAACGCCATTCGGGAGATGAGTCACTCCATGCGCCATTCCACTCGGTGTCGTCGCCCCATGGATTCCTCAGTCGAAGCAGGGGAATCTTTCCGGAGGTGTTGGGCGTGTGTATCTCAACAAACTTCACCTTAGTGATGGAATAGGCGTGACCTTTAACGAGGCCATCTGGGGTTCGTGCTTCCAGCTCATGCGGGTCGGGCTGATAGGAATTATAGGAGAAATACGTTAAGAAAATTCAACAAATAACTTCACTCGGGGTGGTGAAGAATCAATAAAATTCATTAATTAAGAGACAAGCGGAAACGTGCAAAAAGATCGAACCTGTGACTGGTGGCAATAAAAAAATGATAAATTTGCCGCCAACATTACGTCACACGAAATGCTTAACCAAAATGGTTACATAGTAATTTAATTAGTGTGGCATGTCGGTGGTACCCACGCCCAAGGACAGGACGCAAAAGCATTTTGTACTTAAAAAATAAGTACATGAAGTATGTAGTGCTCACCTCAATGGAACAGCCCATCAACGAGCCGCGTTCGAAAGCTTTCAGCATGATTTTGTAAAGGTCAGCGGGGGCGGCGTTCAGTTCGTACATCTCTGTAACGCCACCGGTGAAGTCTTCCATTGCTTCACATGTGGACCCACCTTTGAGAGCTTCATATGAACCATGTAATCTTTAAAAATTACCCAATTAGATGAGTTCTAGACAACCCACAACAGATGGCATCACTTACTTTGCATACGCTTTCTCAAGCAAGGCACTCCAAAATTCATTCTCAGTGGAAGACCTCAAGAATAGAAGTTGCCCATGTCGTGTGGGTAGCCTGTCATCGATGACGATGTCAATCCAACGACCATACTGCCAGAAACGGAAGTGGAACACACCGGCGTATTTGTCATAGAATGCCTGATCGTCTGGTACGACCTGGAAGAATAGGCGATGGTACATGGTGAGATTGGCAACGGCCGCCAGCAACCAGCAGTCACCCAACTCGCCCTGCTGCACATCGAAGCGTGAGAAACCCTCGACAAACAATTGGGCATCATGTGATATTTCCTACATAAAAGAAAGATCCTGATTAATGAGCCTCTGCTGGGAAGGGAATTTTCTCACAGTTGGGCGCAACCAGTCCACGCGATAGTTGGGCCGCTGGCTGAAGTAAATAGATTGATTCTCGCACGGAAATTGGGGATCTTCAAACAATGTGCCTTGGCTGAGATGTTGGTCACGAATTTGGTAAAAGTCTTGAACACCATGTTGATGTCTTATACCTGAACCGCGTTCACCAAACTAAAATCATAAATATTACTATGTGAAACCTGCCAATAAATATATGAAGTATTAAACATATTAAAGTTAAAGGTGTGTCGTGTAATGTGGCCATCTATAAGATTTGAATATTTGTCTATCCCCAACTGGGAAGCCCTGAGACACTAACCATAAATATCTTTTCCGGGTTGAACCTTTGAATACTTAAAATACTCTCGCAACTGCCTGTAAAAGAGCGCTTTTCCAGTTCTTGTTCGATGAACTGTGCGAAATTTCGCACAATGGGTCGGTAGGGGGTGGGCAACAAGTTCTCGCCCCCATTGCGCCCGGCATGACCGTTTTGCTCTGATTCCGATTTTTCAACTTGGCGGACTAAAGCTGTTGGTTCAATTTGACGCGCTAATTCCGGATCATATCGAATAGCATTGAGCGACTTAATGTCGTGTTTCGCCAATGGGAGTTCCTCCACTTCCACTGGAGGTGGTGTCGCATTCTCGTCGTCACTCATAATTATTCCTAAACTGACAAAAACTACACTACCGAACCGAGCACGCCTGACCTACACATACACCGCGTATGCGTTTATCAGTTGTGCTAGGGCGGAAGGACCACAACCGACCGCACAACGCGACGAACGCGGACACACTGATCTACTAAGCAACAACAGGACGGAAGTTCGGTGCTGATAGTGATGCCAAAATGAGAGGGAGAGGACTTTATACTTTCCCTGATCAACAGGTTGTATCAATTTCAGTTCTTTAACGCCTATAAAGCTAACAAAATAATCTTGAACATATTTACATATCGGCGCAATATGTTCAGACTTTGATAAGTTATTTCATACAACTTCATAAAGTCTCTAAAAAATGTAAATTATTACCATTTTATGGGAGTTTTGGGACCATTTGCATTGATTTTCCCAATAATAAAGAAGCGAATATATTGCAAAAAGGTTTTCTTGCACTATTGAGGCTGGGTTAACGATGATATTATCGGATAGAGTATTCTTACGAGTTAGCACTTTTAGAACAATTTTCATTGGGTATTCCCATTAATTAATACAAAAGTCAATAATATATTACAAAAAACGTTATCTTGCGCCAATGATGTTGAGCTAAAGATGATATCACTAGAAAAAGAGTGTGCTTAGGAGTAAATTGATGCTACATGTATTACAGTCTCTGGAGATAGTCCTTTTAGGACCATTTTCATGGATAATTTCCAAGTATTAATATAAAAGTCAATAATATATGGCAAAAATTGTTATCTTGCACCAAGGATGCTGGGCTGAAGATGATATGCTGTAAATAATTACAGTGATAGTATTCTATGCAACTATAAGAAAGAAAAAATATGGTGGGGATATTTGGATCTACTTGAAACATTTTAGTACAATCAAAGTATTTTGAAGTATTACTAGTAAAAGTTCGTGTATTACACAAAATTGAAGAATTGTGCAAACAGGCAAAATCACACACTTAAGAACTAGATTAGATCATGTATAAAAAATATTCTTACACCATATATGCGATTTGGATTAAATTTTACATTCTTCGCTTTGATTATTATTCCATATAATTTCTCTCGTTCTTTAGCATTAACTATTCCCTTGCCCACCAATTTATGATCACTTGATCTACCCTTAATTTTCCACATTTGCCCTGATGTTGGGTCATCATCCCGTACCAAAGCCTGTCCACCTATGAAATATTCACTAATCAATTATGGAAAAGTAAAAAATCGCGACGTTTACTTGTCTCTCTAGGCCTCTTAGATGGGTTTCTAGATTGAGGATTTCTATAAGTTTTAGCACGGTGCTGAAATTCTATCCCTTCGACACGCTTCTGAGTCATTTCTGCGGTTACTCCTCTATGTTTGGGGATTTTTGGTTCAGATTTATTACGTGCTTCTTTCTCACACGGGCAAACTGGCGAACTCGGTTTTATCTTCCCCGAATTTGGGGGCGTTTTTGGTGGCTTTGACATTTTCTCAACTTTGTGATGTGAACGGGGTGTAGTTTTTGGTTCTGCATACGTTTTTTTGACATGATTCTTTTCGGGCTTGTTTTTCTCCTTATGAAATTCCTTAGTTAAACGCCTGACGCGTTCACCTACAACGTAAGCTGTGAGTGGCTGTCTTATATGTTATCAGGATCGGCGTACAAGTTAATTCACTTCCACTTTTTGAAAGGCTTGCTCTAATCTTAAGCTGACCAACGCGTTCCTTGGGACTTGTCTTATGCGCCCGTGCGACCACAGCGTTGATGCCTATCGTACGTGAGGAAATTGCATCCGCCATTCGCTCCCAAGGTGCGTGGTGCTCTATACACTGGAAATTTTGCAACGAAATCTATCCGAAAAAGAATTACCTGGCGGCCATTTTGCCAAATGGAAGGGAAAATGTCACAAAATAATTTTATTTTAGCATCGATGAAAGATGTACAGAGGATGGATGATTAAACATGTTCCAATACAATTTTGATGTATCGAAAATTATGACATGTCTAATGTAACTAATTCCATTTTAAATATTAATTATTAAAGTAATTAATGCTTATAACATTAATGAACAAATGTATCTAGACAAAACGCATAAATATGTCACCTTAGTAACAATTACAGTCTCCAGTGGCTAAGTTTGTGTGGCAAGTGTGCATTAAACACGCATAAAATCGATTAATAACCCTGATAAAAACAAATTCGCACAATGTCAACAAGGCCAGCAAAAACAAATTAATACCACTTACTCTGCGACGCCGCATGCCCTAAGGAAAAGGTAACTGCGTTTTAATTATATTAAACAACTGAGAAAATATGACTATTATATGTGGATTGAAATTATGTGTACTCGCCACAAAAATGCAATTTTCAATTCACATTCGATGCTCAATTAAATGAGGTCGTAAAACTTATCAAGGTATGACTAATATAGTAAATTACTGCATAGGACTTTAAAATAATTGCTTTTAAATTAAGAATTGTTTTTACTTACGAAACTCTCCGATTTGTCAACCTTCTGCACCTGAATCTCAGGCTCTTCGATCTCCTCGCCATCATCGTCCGGAGCTGGTGCATCGGGATCATCAACCGAGGTAGGTTTATACACCTCAGGATCCAACTGCCAACCATATCCATTTCCTACCCAGCCGTATCCATTTGTCGCACCCGGTGGTTCATCGTATTTGATTTTCGGGAACGCCCTATTGTACTGTTCGTAGTCGATGGACATTTTGGAAGATGATCAACTGGGAAATACCGAAAATATATTTCAACACACTTTCGCTTTTAGTAGTTCCGAAAAACAAAAGTTGTTTGTAAAGTAAGAAGGCACATAACAGGGTGACATGATGACACACAGCGAAAAAAATGTAGGCATAATTTGGCAAACAGTCAAGAAATTTTTTCGAAGTGAAACTAAAAGTCGGCTAATTTTGGTTCCAATTCTTATTATTAGGTTAATGCGAAGTTGGACGTAACACAAAGGCAAACTAATTTTTGCAATAGACCCAGGAATTTCTTAATTGCTGACATTAATCAAGAGTTGTGGTAATTACACTAATAGACTTCAATTTCTACATTTTTGTGAACTAGGAACATTTGTAAACATTTATTTATTCTGGTAGATATTGAAGAAGTCAAGGGCCTTCTTTAAAACAATTATAATCTCCAATAAGATGATTTATGATAATCTAAGATAATACTTTTTGTGTGCATAATTGGTTTATAGATGTGATGAATCATAAATCTAGTATTTTAAACAATATTTAATGCCGTATATCTCGCCGTCGTATATTTTTTGATCTTCCGACATGTGATAATAACATGTTACATTAATTGTGTGTGCCTGCCTATAATTTATTAATCTAAGCGACATGAATGAAAATGTGCCATTTATATTCGAGTTCGTAAAAAGTAATTTAACTAACGAAGTCCGACAGAAACACACCGAGCCTTGAACTATATAAAAATAATTTCTAACGAATTATATGAAGCAATTTAGATGATTTCTCTTCCCAAATATGTAACAAAGGCAATAACAATAAAGTGTCCCTTGAACGGTCGTAAAAAAATCGGAAACAAAACATCTGTCAGAAACAGTTAAGGTAGTGCTATTTTTTAAAGAAAAAGTAGATTAGACCTAGAAAATATTTTTCCGCTCCACGGGAGGTGGCACATGAACAAAAAGTTAATTGGTTTGTTTGGCTCCGCCAAGAAAAACAAAAGACAGCATGGGAAGCTATTATTCTTCATTTTTTGCAAATGGCGCCTGTTTGTTTGCATATTCAGGAGGGAGTGACATGATTTCTCGATTATAGCACGCTCAACGTCACAACATCGATTATGTATCATGGGCTTGGTTACAGGGTAGTTCGTGCAATTCCAATTTTCGCATTTTGTGTAATCTAGTGTTTTGTTTATACTGTTGAGATCTAACTCATGTTAATCTAACTCAATAAGTCAATTATCAATTTAATAATCTAAAATGTTTCGAAAAAACATGTTATTTTTAGTTTGTTATCTGTTAGCTTAAATTTCATTATCTAACAAAATATAAAAATATGTGACTATTTAATCATAGTCTAGACGAGCCTTTTTCAAAGGAGGCGCGACTCCCAAAAAAGGTATTCAGTGATGGTGAACCTTTCTGAGGGCGTGGGTCAAAGCTCTCCATTCTATTTGAGAAAATGAATAAAATTTTATCCTCTCTGCCATTACCAGTCGATCGTGGGTCATCCAAAAGTTGTAGTGTGTTATCCTAATCTAAGGGGGAGCGCGCATATTTTCGAGGGAGTCTCCCTTGTGACATTACTGAACATGTGTAAAGACGTGATATTACAAATAATATAAATTGAGAACCGAAAAAAAATATTTTAATGGGTGGGCGACAAAATAATTTATTTTAAAAAACGGAACGCAACCTCAAAAAATCTACGAAACGCTAGTCTAGACCATCGCTCGGCGACCTATGTTTCGCCCGCGGGTCACCAACTGACCGATTTACTAAATTCAAGTGACTCACTTCCTTAAGTTGCAAAAAACTTTTTTGGAAAATCCGTCAAGTCCCAATATGAGACTGTTTGAAAATGTAAATATCACTGACCCAAACATCCCCTTTTGATTCATACCAGGAACGATTTTGACCCCAGCCAAAAAGTGTAGTTTGCATATGGTTTTGACATTTGTAGAGTACACTACTATTGAAACGAAATATTGAAATATCATAACCTAACTCAATTTGATTATACTTAACCAAACAACAAAAGTAAATATGACTCATGGCAACTTCAAGAATAGCCTCAACCTAAAAATTTTAAAGTTTAAGTCTATAACTTCGTGGTTAAATTCCTAAATTGTATGAAAATATACAAATATATATTTTTAAACTTCGCCGAAATTCCCAAGTTGATAGTGTTGTGAATCTTGTAGGATCGGAGCCCGGATGCTATGTATGAATTATTCCTAAGTCTTTCAACTTAAAAACGCAACACTAGATCGGGGTATCTTAACGTGCGAGTTAAATAGAGTATCTTAAATCTCTGCCCAATCAGTGTCTATCAAGTATAGAACATGACTTTCGTCTAGCTGGTTTAGATCAAGACTGATTTTATTAAACTAAAAACTCCAAAAAGAAGCTTAAACATCCCTACTCTTTACAATACTAGCATGGGGATGAAAATCACTATCATACGAACCTACCTGAGTTTTGTATGCGGGTGGCATTCTCGCGTTGCAGTGAAAAGTACTTTAAGTATTCAAAAGTGGGTGCAAGAGATAACTAATTGAAGTACAATCGTATGTTCGAAAACTAGCAATTGTCTGAATTTCTACATGTTTGATAGCCTTTTAACTTTCTCTAGCATTACAATAAGAACCTATTTTGAAATACATAAAATAGAAAACGACAACCTTTCCTTGAAATATTTAAAAACACTATTTTGAAGCACACAAAGAGATAACATTCGCACAAGTCTCAACATTTTACACTCAAAACCAACAAAATATCAAAAGACAAACAGGCATACAAAAATAGGAAATGGCCCAATAAAGTCAAAACGAGCGAATCATATGAAAATGTGATAGTGGGGAGAAATATTTCGGTGTCTCCGGTATGGCGCCAGTAAAATCGATCGAAAACTTCGCAACCTTGCACAAGAGAAATTGGAACAACTTGTGACTTCTGACTTTAAGCATCGCTGACGATGCGATTACAAGACCAAAAATGGTGATCTACACCTCGCCGTGCCCGACAACCCAAGGACAAAGACTTTTCGTTATTGTTGCTCAGCAATTTACGACGGAAGAAACAATTGCCAGTCATTTATTTTACATGGGATATAATATGAAGTCATGGGAGAAAAATTTATTTCAAGGTTAACCTTCTATGATACATCACCATGATGATAATCAAATTTATATTCTGTATATTGTCTGTACACAGTCTGTGTGTTCTGGAGATAATTAAGTGATGATTGTGCCTATGACGAATGTGTGATCAAATGAGAGTCTATGATGATCTGGAAGTATCGGCTTACTTTACTACGATTTGTAATGATCCGTAGTGACGTCGGTGTGGTACGCACTCAAAGCATTTCCTGTAGGCGAGGTATTCCAATATTTACACTTATCAAACTGACCTACTGTGGAAATCGTAGGTTAGTAATGAAAGTGTCCACAGCTGATCGTGGGTTGATTAATGCACTTGCACGATTGTCGATTGTTTATACACCACTTAGCGCGTATCTACGAAGATGTCCGAATAATTCGCGCACGAAATATTACGTTGAAATGTGCCGGCAACGAATGGAAAAAGTAGCAGTTCTATGCGGCTGCGTTGAATTTTGTTTGCCTCGAATCCCTGCTTGAAATAGTCGATGTGTTATAACCTCGATTTCCCCCCTTCTTCGACTAAGTGCTGTGAGTGTTGCGATCGTGCAAGGTCGCGCGATATAAATTGAAATTCATAGGATTTGGATTCATCGTGATGATGATTTTGATGGGCAGATAGTTCTGTAACTACAAATTGGCATTCCGCCGTATTAAATCAGATCAACGCAATTGTGTTAAAAGCTTGACGTGTGGGCCCTTAGAAGTTTTGTACGGTTTTGAAAATGGCGACGGAAATGCCTTTTAATCATTTACGATTTGGTAAAAAAATCATTACGGTTTAGTAAATCGTACAAAAGAAAAGTAGTTTATCTAGTGTAGACGGCACAGGTATAAACAACTTTAGTTTTGAACATTTCGTGGCGTAAATTTGTTGGTTTCACCATCTGGAAGACGAGTTTGTACGCGTGGAAGTATATAAAATGTTATTTTTAGTACGACAAAAATGATGCACGGTGGATTAAATATAACACAACTGTTGTAAATCATTGCACATCTAGCCAAACAGGCTATTAAAAATTCGGGGAGTTAACGACTGGTTCATAAACATGTACAACGTGAATTAATAAAGTTCAGACACTATTTTTTTAACTTTTTTACATTATATTGTCTTATAAGTTTTCTTCGTTCTTGGAAGTGTTGTAATAGTAAATTGTGCAACGAACATGTAATGCTCATACGAGTAAATAATGTGCATTACATGATTCAGCAAATTTTCAGAAGGAAAATGAAAAATAAGGTTAATTAAAAACACTGTATTTCAACATCTATATAATATATTTATATTCTCATTTCTCATTTGTGTTTTTTAATGTTAGTCCTCTTGAAAATGTCATTAAATGACAGAACGTAATACACCTTTCTGTGTCATGAAATTAGCACACAAGTCGCATACCTGCATAATAGTGCACGCTTCACATTATTTGAGTATATCTTCATCCACTATTATGCAATAAAAAATGCAGTTCTAAAAAATAGCAATTGTGACAATCATGATAATGGTGGTTTAATACTATGTTTATAATTTATCTCCGTTCTTTGTTCTTATACTTCTTCTTCACTCATGACATTACTTTCTTTTCGATCTATGGTAGTTTTGACATAAATCTAAACAACAAACCATAGATTATGACCAAGTAAAGTTGAAAATGCCACAAGTGATGTATAGGAATATTTTCCCTGATAACACATATTAGAGCTTTCGTTCATATTTGCCACTAACGTTTCAACAAATAACAAATTTAAAGATTAGGAATCTTTCATGGAATTAAATAATTTTCAGCTTCGACTGTCAAAAGATTCCTCCCACTCTTTCCTTTAACACGTTTGGACTTAATTTATGTTTCATTTGTTAATAACCAGTCTTTTCATCTTCTTTTTACATGTTATATGCGCCAATAAATAGAAATAAGTAGAATTTACAACAGAAGGGTTGAAAATCTCCAAAAATGTTTAGATACATTCACTTATTCATTTTTTCTAACAATAAGTTATTCGTCCATTGCAGTTAGTTGTGAGCATGGATTATTTCATGTTATTACTTATGAGTTTTTAGTGTAGCTGTTTTGATAGAATAATAACTTTGCACCGATATCCCCTGCATTTCATCATCGAGTAACTCGAAGCATATTCCGCCATGTTGACCGCTTCTATATAAGTTATTTTATATATCATTATCTGCAATATTTCAGTATCTCTGGGAGTAGTATCAGTGTCATCTGTTTATCATGTATCATAACCTAACCATACAAGTATACAATTTCGCTAGGTTATCGTGTTTCGGCGTTGCTTTTTGTAGGTTATGTGCAACACACCGTCATCTTACACAACTTATCACACTTACACGCTAAATGACTTACGTTATACATTAGAGTTTACATTCCAGTACATGATTCATTTATGTACAGGGTGTGGACTTAAAATTACTTAAAGCATTTGTTTATTCGTTTCATCATTTATGATCTAATTTTGGTTTCTCATTTGTCATCGCATCAAAACTGATGACGCTTATCATGTTCATTTGGGTACGATAAGAGTGGATCAATGAGAGCACAATCATGAATTTTGACTGACAATGAATGGGGGCGGAGTCTTGGATATCTGGATTTAAAATGGGTCATCTGGATTTAGGTTTGGGCATCTGGATTTAAGTTAGGACATCCGGATTTAGGTTAGGGTATTTGGATTTAAGTAGTATTAATGGTTAGCTTAAAATATACAACTTTTTGTCACATTCATGAGCGTCAGAGACGCCCTTTAACTTATTTAACCTAGAAATGGAGGGATGCTGTGATGTTCATCCATTTGTGTTCACGCGCTGACAATGCAAAGCAGTTGACATGAATTCTAATCTCAATGCTACGCTGCTACGACTCTACGTAAGCCACATAATTGCTTAAGTTAACAGTACATGGTACAAACTGCAAAATTTCACAACACTTGGGAAAAACTGATGAACTTGCCAATGTAAACTAACCTAATATAACCTCAATAAACATTTGAATCGTTAATTATTATATATCAATGGGTACGCGCATGGTAGCAAATTGTAAATCTTAAAATATCTTTCAAAATACGATAAAATATTTACTGTCATTTTAACAGTCATCAAATAACCTTATCAATTTGTGTTACGTTAGTTTATTTTATATATTAGTCCAATTTTTAAAGTTTTTTTTCCTAACATTTTTAAAGGAAATTTGAATACTTATTCGTTGAAGTTAGTTGGGAACGGAACCGTTAAAAAGCGTAAGGTCACATAAATCGCAAAGCCCACTTAAGTGTTATGTTAAATTACGTATGTGTGGTTAGCAAACTATTTGCTTGTCACTAATAATTACAATAATTTGTTGTGCACAACCATTAAATACCGATATCAATTTTGTTTCGATTTACTCTGCATGATTTTTGTAGGTTAAATGTAAAGAAAAAAAGTCTACCTTACCAGAGAAACATTAAATGTGCGTTTCATGTGTTTTTTTTAGAAATACAAAATATATTGAGTTCTATGAGTGTATCTTTAAACTACTTTATGTCCTCAGTCAAAAATAAATAACCTTAAATAATCAGTTTGCTTAACAGTTAGGTTAGGTTTCTTAAAAATAGATTATTTGTATGGTTTTGCTAATGTTTACCTTTGAGCCCTAACATCTAGACTCTAGTGTAATGTCATTTCATTTGAATTATATGTTTAATGGACAGGAATCACTACTCTTCAGCACATCTCAGTTTAATCTTAAGTTGTATCTTAGGTTAAGTCCTTAATTAATTCCTTTATGTGGTAATTAATCAAATTATGTGCTATTTATTCTCATATTGTGTTTTAATTCTTTTGTTCTTGTCAAGTCCTCTCTTGTATTAAGATTCGGTATAAAAGAAACCATTTCACGCGATAGTACTGTTTCTTAACCTAATATTAGGTTATGCTTGCGGTATGTAGCGTTATCCATTGGTACTATCATGTAAAATTTGGGTGCACGAAGCATTTCTCTTCTTAGAAAGTGATTGATTTTTTAAGTCATCTTTTAGTTATGTTTTTATAGTTTTGCATGTTTATCTTCATAAACTTTGTTGCCATGTTTGCGAAAATGCAGCATCGTTTCTAGTCCCTAAGCAAATTTAATATGTAGCACCGATTTCATTTCATGACACTGCTTCCGTTTGCAATAGCAATTTGGTTTAGTCTATCTAATCTGGGGTTTTTTGCTTTCACTGAGTTGCACCGTATTTTCCTCCTGAAGTTTTTTTTTTAATATTCTCACTCACGGATTGGATTATCGGGGTACCTGCTGCTTCATGTCGCCATCATCAATTTGCTTTAGCAGTGTATTTCCGACGTGTATTTGTTTTGGTTGGCGTAGGGTCCATTGGGAATAACGCCGTTGCTGGTGATCTCCATCGCTCCCTTGATTGGGTATTTGACGGGATCGGTTTTCGAAGGTACGGTGCCGTTCATTGTTGGTGTAACAGGCATCGCTTGTTTCACCAGTGCCCCGGCGTCTAATTGAATACCGGATTTCAGATTTGTGTTGTTGTTTTGTGCTGTTGGATTGTTGGGTGTTGTTGTGGGCACCGTAACCACGGTTGTAGGTTTTTGTAGTATAGGTGATGATATGGGTGATAGTTTTGTATCTGTTAACAGTTTTTCAGCCTATAAAGGGTAATAGGAAAATTTAACATCAACTCTGAAGGTATGAAATATTAAAATGTTTTATTTACCGATCCGGCAACTTCCGATTCAGTTGTTTCGGTTGAATTTACACTCTCCGGAGGTTGTTCGCCAGGAATAAGAGGTTGCGTTGACTTCGACGGGGCCAGTACGAACGACGTCTCCCAGTTATCTTCCTGCGTGGGTGGCAGAAGTTTGTCTATCGATGAGGTAGATCCCATCATGCGACAACTATGTCCCATGTTATTTGGGATTAAATAGTCTGTGGGTTGGGGCATCTAAAGAAAATTATTTAATATCAATGCAATTTATATTCAATTTTGAATACCTGTAGGCATGCATGATCTCCATTTGGCCGCATCACAGTTGCGTCTCTTTCATGCGAGGGCGGTCGATTGAAAATCGGAAGCGGTGCGGTCATTACTTGTGGGTCTTGGGCGCAATATCCCATCCTTTCTAAAATCAACGTGAAATTAGGTCTCGACTCTGGAGTTGGATGCCAACACTGCGTCATTATGCCGTAGATAGGTCCCGGGCAATTTGCTGGTGGTTCTAATCTCCCGCCGCTTGTGACCAATTGCATCACTTCCCGATTTGCACAACCAGTGTAGGGCATATATCCCATGGACATGATCTCCCATAACAGAACGCCATAACTCCACACATCGGTTTTGCTTGTGAAAATGCCATCTAGAAAAGCTTCCGGGGGCATCCATTTAATCGGCAACATTGCCTTACCGCCCTTGCGATAGTAATCAGAGCGGTAAATATCTCTAGACATGCCGAAGTCGGCAATTTTCACAACACGACCAGGGCCTTTTGTTGTCAGGAGGCAATTTCTCGCAGCTATATCACGATGAATAAAGCGGTTGTCTTCCAAGTATTTGCAACCCTTGGCTATGTCAATGGAAATAAGTACTAGGTCTTTCATGGTCAAAGTACTAGAGCGTTCAGGTTTCGGCCGTGATTCCCGGAGGAAGTTCTTAAGATCTCCTCCGGAGAGCAGTTCCAGGACAATAAACCGTGGATGTTTATCGAAGCAGACGCCGATAAAATGCACAATATTCGGATGATTGAACTTTGACATGATCAGTGCTTCCATAAGGAAATCCATCTCAGCCTGGTTGGTTGACATCTCTGGCAGGGTTTTCACGGCGACAGGCATTTCCACCGTATCCCCAGAGCGCTGACGGTAGAATCCTTGATAGACCTCTCCAAATGCTCCTTGTCCTAACGCTCTACTTAAAAGTAGACATGAAAAATATGTTGATGTATGTTAGTTTAGGTCAGCAGACATGTTAACAATGATTAGGTAGGATGGATTTTGGTCGCATATGAAGATTATGGTGGAAAATATGTACTTACTTGACTAGTCGTAATTGTACTCGAGGTATGTCTTTGAGATCTTTCAGCGTATAGACAACACCACCAAACTCATAATTCGGATTATATTCGGTCATCATACTATCTGATGCGACTCTTAGGCGATTTAGCTGAAAATCGGGTCCGGACATCATTTTTCTTCTTATGGCTTCATCTAAACTTCGACGATATCTTCCATCTATTAAAATAACACCAATAGACTTGTTCTTTGTGGAAATTAGTTAATAACTTACACATTACACAGCAAATGCATCCTATAAATGCAACCGCTCCAACTGCAACCAAGGCAACGACATAAAACCATGTCGGATAGGAGTCTTCTGCATCGACCACAAGACAGCTTTTCCCATTCACATCGACCTTCCAGCCTTTAGGACATACACAAGACACTTGGGACCGTCGCGGATCCAGTGCAACGCACCTGTAGTCACAATCACAGCCAGGTGTAGCGGGAATAATCATAATCATGCCGGGACCAGCGTGGTATCCAGACATTGCTTCTGAGAAGATTGTTAATGGGCGATGCGGATCAATATAAGAGAAACCACCACCGGCATTACTCTTGTTCCGACCCCCATTACCACCTGCATAACCGCCGCCACCACCGCCACCAGTACATCCACCACCACCACCTCCAAACCCACCATCACCGCGGCCATCTTTGGAGTTGTAACATGCTTTTCCACCAATACCTCCAGAAAGTAAGGCTTGACCACGTCGAGCTTCAAATTGGGGCGCGATTGTCCCTTGGGAGGATTCCAATCCACCTCCGGCTCCAGCCGGGCTAAATATTTCAAAGATTTTTCTCATGAAAATTAGGAAATCTGTAATTTACTGAATAACTTACTCGCTTCCAGTCATATCACCAGCAGTAGGAATCCTTTGCAAATTAATTGCCTGTCCATGTTGCATTGCAGAGTCTTCGAAACGACCCAAACCAAGACCGCCACCACCACCTGCGACGGCAATTGGGAGGACAGCCGTAGTGTTCCTCATAAACAAGTAAGTGGCACCCCCTCCACCACCGCCGCCATCTTTAATCGTCAAATTTAATATGCTTCGAATACCGACGCGTTGGTCAGTACTGTTGTCAATCTGACATGATGAGACGCTTTTATGTCCAAGTTTGCGCAGGCACGCATTAGTTCCCTCCTGCCCGATGAGCATATACAAATCAGTACCCTTTCGCAATTCAACGATAAGGCGGGTCATGGCACCACGCGATGATCCCATGCCGGAGCTGCCTTTACCGCCACTCGCGCCGAACAGGATGAACGTATACAGACCGCCCTCTGGGACAGTCCATTTCTGAACCCCATTATAGCCAACCTCAGTTAACACCTCTACTTGCACACTTGTGCCGTTGTACGCATCAGTGCAATTCTCCTTTTCGGGCCCATATCTACCGGTGGCGTTGCAGGTTTTAATTTCGTAATCTGAAATTAATCATATTGTAAAGATTAAATTAGCTATAATTTAGTCTTGGAATGAATGCGACTCGCTCCAAGACGGGAAATAAGGTTGATTTATAGATTAAATTCTAAGCGAACATACATGTCTCATTTTCGAATGATTTATGTGGCTTCGCCGAGAAGGGATGCTCGATAACTGGATTCCAATAATTATAATCGCCAAGCTCGGAGGCGGGTATATTTAGACCGAAGCATTGCGGACTGAGCGAGAAGTCGTCGATTGCAATGTCCTCCACGTAGCGTATTCCCTTGCGGAAGTCGAAGTGAAGGTAATAACGGTGCGTGATGTTGGGCAGGAACGCTGTCTGTTGATTCCACGGATCCACGTAGGATTTGTAGCTCCAGAGCAGATCCATGGTGACGTTCTCTTTCGGCCGTAACTCAGTTACTTGGAGCATGAGGCCGTTTTTGTGATTACCAGTCTGATGTAGGTAGAAGCGAATCTAAAATTGAAAATGTGATGGCGTAAAATTTACGTTAATGCTTGATAATTTATTTGCGGGCTAGGGTTGAAGTGAGCTACCGATGTTACTGGGTTGACTTACCGTGCACGAGTTGAAGTACTGCGACGATATGTTACCGTGCACTTTGGGCGGCGGATTAAACACGACGCTTTTCAGCATCGCCGTACTGGCAAACACGGCATCCTTGGAGTTCGCCACGGTGACATGCAGATATTTGCCTGTGACCGGAAGGAATTTAATCAGCGCGTGCAATGTGATTAATTACGTGTGTGCTATATATACCCTGATATTTCCATTTTGTACTTATTTCAACATAGCTGACATTATTCAGATACGTGAACGCAAGTGGTTGTATAGTGGGTTGCATAATTTTGATGACGTGTTCAATACATGAATAGCTTAGAGGGTTTGAGGTTATATGTATTTTTATGTTTCCGTTTGGGACAACATGAACAGTCGGTGTAGATGTTAAGTACGAGACCCTATTTGCAGTGTGTTACAAGTACCGCGGTTCGTTCGGGAAGCACTAGAGCGCTAACAGGTTGGCGGTAGTTGATGGACGGTGGGTGGAATGTAGCGGGTGATTCAGTGAATTGAGTAGATTGGTAGTTTTGATAGGCAGCGGGAAGGGTGACATTTCCCCGTCGGGCGGAATGCAATTTGCACGGCCATTGCTACAACGATGTGCGTTCCCTCACCTGTGCTATTGCCGTAGGTGTGATCGATGCCGGGACCGGTGAGATTCTTGACAACCACCGTCGTCGTCGTGTGTGTGGTCCCATTGCCGCCGTTGTGCCGCTTCCACTCCAGCGCTTTGCCCTCGGCGTTGTACCATCCGCACCAGTCCTGCTCGAACGTGCACCGCGCGCCGAAGGGGATTTTATCTGGTTAAACAAGCGAAGGGACACAATTGAATAAATTGCGTTTGATTTTATACGATTTTATGCCCAGTCCCAAGTGCTTTTCATTATTTTTGAAAGCATCCCCCTCTTTTCGCACGTAACGCGCTCAATTTTAAAGCTTTACAAATTCTTCTCGCGAAATATAAAGGAATATTTGAATGCTGAATATTTTGAGAATTTCATTATTACGCCTGCAATAATTCATAGCGTGTGCTGGGTGTTCGCCCACGCTTTTGAGAATTAATAACAGATTAATGGAAATAATTGCTTACCGCAGTTTTGTGATTCGTCATCGCCGTACGGACAGTCCGGAGTGATATCACACACCTGACTGTAATTAATGCATTTGTTTGGTGGAGCGCCTCCGCAACGGAACTGACTGGACGTGCAGGATGAATTGCCGCCGTCATCATCGGCATAACATCCGATCAGTCGAATGTCGTCGAACGCAACAATCGCGCCTTTTGCATGTGCTCCAGATCCGTCGGTTTCAATCTCCAATGAGATGCGGAACTCTTGTGTGATTCTTCCCAAAGATTTCTCGTACTTGGCCCATCTTTAAAAAATAATATTTTATTAGTCTTTATTTTATTTTGATGTTCAGATGAAATAAAAAAAAAACAACTAGTAATATATTTATATAAAATTAAATCATCGGAATGTGTGAGAAGACCAGGAAGACCTATGACCAGATGATTAGACGAGACAACAAACGATCTGACAGAAGTAGAGATAAGGAACTGGAAAGAATTAATATAAAACAGGACAAATAAAAACTCTCAACACGTAAAATATGAACCACATGAAGATGAAACCACTAACTAATCAACCCAAAAATGGATTTAGAAACAACCCCTAATTATGGGCGAGAGTAAGAACGGAAAAGGAGTAACAGAGCCATTCATAACTGAAAAGGGAATAAGACAAAGCGATACCATATCAACACTATTCAATCTAGTTCTAGACCACATACTTAGATACACAAACTGGATAGGCAGAGTCAGAACCTCGAGAAGCCAAATAATCGCGTACACCGATGATGTGGTGGTAATAAATAAACAAGAAAGAATCATGAAGGAAATTATAAAAGAGATTATTAAGGAAAGTGGAAAAGTAGGTCTGATATTAAACACAAGCAAGACAAAAATGATGACAACAGTGAACAAGCCGAAGAAAAAAATAAAAATCAGGGAAGAAACATATGAAATAGTAGATACTTTCAGATACCTAGGGGTAACCTTAAATTTCCAATGGGAAAATGAACAAGATATAGAAACTAAATTACTAGCAGCGAGAAACGCATAATATGTAAACAAGAAAGTACTAGACAGCAAACAAATTAGTAAGAACACAAAAATAAAAATATATAAAACACTTAAGACCAGTACTAATGCATGTTACAGAGACCATCACCATGGCTAAGGTCAGGAAGAAACGCTGGCAATATGTGAGAGACGAATCATAAGAAAGATACTGGAAGGAGTAAGACAAGCGGACGAAGGAACTAGGGCCTTGACAAACAAAGAAATAGAAGAGAAACTTGAAAATGACTTGGTACTCAGAAAAATAAAGCAAGGAAGAGAAGAATTGCTAGGATATGTATGGAGGATGTCACAAGCAACACCAGCTAAGCAAATTATGAAGTGGTTTCCAAAGTCGAAAAGAGGACGAGGGAGAGCAAGGGATGGTTAGATGAGATAGCAAATGATCTAAAAGAGACAGTGATAAACAACTGGAAGGAACTAACACACGACC
>JAODAC010000018.1:466483-501054 GCA_027575185.1 Mimaenictus wilsoni | reverse complement strand
TATCCTGTGTTCCTTGCGAAAATAGATTACATAATAATATAAAATAACAAACCGGAAAATGCAATTTCCTTACAATTACTACCATATTACCATATTTTATACATATCTACTTTCTACAAATGCCTTGTTAAAAAATTCAAAAAATAAAGTGCGAAGCGCATGCAGCGTAATTGACATTTTTCCACGTCTGCTATTCCCCGTTATACCATCATCCTATCGTCCCATCCTCTGCTTTGCATTAATAAACAGTCTGAGAATAAACGCGTCAACAGTGCGCCCGCTCTCTGTTGTCGGCAGCTATTATCGAACTTTCCGACTTTCTCCCCGAGCAATGTACGGCTGAGGTCCGCTGACAATTCTTATGTCACATTTGCGCGTGTTTTCGCATCAATTCCATCCATTTTTCGCCGGGTGCAACTCGTTCAATGCGTTCCCAAAAGCCTCCCTTCGCATGCTGCCCAACATACTCTCCCGTCCCTATTTCGCCGCCGCCACCACCTTCATTGCCGCTGCCGGTGCGTGCGTAAAACGGAAGTGGCGCACCGCGCGCGAGATGCTGCAAGTTGCCAGGACGACCGGCCGGGGGCCGTCCGCACTTCGGCGCTAATGCTCTACCCGCCGCCGCCGACGACGAGGGGGCACACGCGAGCGCGTGGGGCGGCTCGCAATTGATCACACACACGCGCGCACAGCCGGCGACGGCGACGTGCGTCACACGCCCGCACATGGCGTGAATCTGTGCGCGCGACGAGGATGCCGATGGGTCGCCGCGTGATTCGGCCACCGCCACACCGCCCCCGCGTCTACTACCGCCGACCTACGACATACTCACGCTACGCCACCACCACCGCCACAGCCGGTGAAGCGGTGGCGGTGGCCCGCTGCTGATCTGCGGTGTGAGGACATTGAAATGTGTTATTTTACGAGCTGGTTTTGCCCTGGCGGGCGGGCGATAAAAATTCGCGCCGAGTACTACAAATTGTAGTAATTCACCACCGTATAACCTATAATATCCTGAAATATACGTTTACAATTACAATAGGTCTGTTTTATGAATAGCTACAGAGGTAGACGACATTATTATGAGTAATGTCTGAGAATGTTCAGTGACTCGTAATTTTAGAGATAATTAACCATACCTACAATATTTCGGAATATTATTTATTTGCGTCTAAAATTACAATAGGCGTATGAATTGTATTATAAACACCTTCAGAAGTGTACCATCATTAGTAAAGTTGTAGTTTTTACAACTGCTATGCAAAAAGATATACGTATCAAATAATTGATCTAACCTAACTGAAAAGCCCTTGATACTTTGTTCACCCCCATTATCATATTGCACTGTGGATCTGATTGAACAGAATTGAGGACCCGCACCCACTTGTTTTTTTTCCTACTAGCGATGCGTATTTCCGATGCAAAGCATCCGCCTTTAGGCATACTAAATTTTACCTTAACGTTAGGACTCTATGGATGCTTAAAAGTACAATCGAGAAAATTTACATCCAGATACATAGGAATATTATTGGTAATGTAGTCTTGGAATGACTCGTAACGTTACAGATAATTAACCTAACCTAACATACGACCTCCTGGAATCTCTTGGTTGTCTTTAACGAGAGTTTTATGAACAGAAAACGATCAATACTAATTTAAACTATGAGCAATGTAGTCTTGAAATGATGACTGGCCCGTAAAATAACAGATAATTAATTTACATTTTAAGAACATTTTCTAGAAAATACAAATTACAAATGATATGATGCAGTTTTTTTGAGAAAAGGAACATTTTAAAAATGATCATCTTTCTAGCGACAGGGGTTCATGATGACTCAGGTGATTCCCACCTATACTATGTTCCCCGAGGATTTCTTAAGAAATGTATAAGATTTTATCTCTATTTTTCTGATAATATGTTAAGGAGAAGTGTCCATATACATCCATTGAAAACCTGTTTCACAAAAGCCATATTTCGTTTTATATTTTTTTAGAGAATTTTGTATTTCATGTACTGGAACATAATTAATCTGATCAATGTCTGCATGAGTCTGAATGAATAAACTGACAGACCACAAGGAAATATCGCAAGTAAATGCGAGCACAAAGAGCCGCAGAGTAATTTTCGATGCTAATTCCACCCATGTTTTTAACTTAGGCCAATTTTTTTCTCTTATTTCTTAGTTTTATGGTCTTTTTTGATGCCTACAAAGTTAGAGAACCATTTTTCTACTTTCATTGCGAATTCTTCATTTCTTTATTTTCACTTATTTTTTTCACGTCATTCTTTTTTTAATGAGATTATAAAAATATATCTTCAATAATCCTTTGAGTTTAACGATTACGAAAACGAAAGAGGATTACGAATCTTACAGAGCGTGTTAGCACCTTAATTCAGAAAACACTGTAGACGATAATATACAAAACACGCAAATTAATCACATTAAATTTTACTTTATCTAACCTAATCTAATTTAAAATTTATCCCAATTATAGAATTTGGCAATTTAGTGTGAAGTTCAATTACATATTTGAGAGCAAGTACTTTGTAATAGTTTTTCCTAGCTCATTCACACAACTACTATCATACAGACTAATTTGAACGACCCCAGACTAGCTATCATTGACATATCAAAGAACAGCATGTAATCATTTAGCACAATTAATGAATTTACAAAGAAATTAATGGAAATTGAAATTTAACACGGAAAGAGAAAATTTGAAGCTCCCGACCGGGTTCGAACCGGCGACCTTTGCGTCGAACCTAGTCGGGTTTCCCGGAATCTCCTTGGCGCGTTGGGCCGGTATCACAAAGGTGAGGCTTCAAATTTTCTCTTTCCATGTTAAATTTCAACTTCAATTAATTTCTTTGTAAATTCATTATTTGTGCTTAAATAAGACAGTATGATAGTAATTGTGTGAATGAGCTAGGAAAAACTATCCCAATTATCTTCTCATCGTTTTGGATATAACGTCTTGGAAATGTATAAATGCAAATACCAAATATGTGCAATTCGATCCCTTCGAACATTTATAATTTTCCAATGGAAAAACACAAATTAACGCTCGTTTTTCATTTCCTGTTATTACCCGTAAACAGCGAGAAATTGAGTGATGGAAGGCAAACAACGCTGGGCTATATACGCAAAACACGTATGGAATATCAATTGAAATTATTGAATATTTGCACAGTTGCGCCCAGCACTTTGCGAAGGATTATCGGCGTACTCAGCAAAAATATACAAACTGATAGAATAGGCCAGAGAATGCCATGCAAAGGGAAAAATAAAAAGAAATGTGTGGAATCCATGGAGCACATAGTTGAAACAGGCAAAATACAAAAAAAAAAATAAAGACAACAAAACACGATCGCCTCGAAATAAATACGGAACGGCGCACGAGAGATGCAAAACTGTCTCTCTGAAACCAACCACAACTGCGTCGCATTTCTATAAATATTTCCATGTGAAGCCATAAGATTTTCACTGCGAAATCACTGAATTTTGCTCTCAGACCAGACTACTATCACATATGGGACGAAGAGAGTCTGAAATTCGTATTTTCTCACAGAAATATTTTGATTATAACTTGTATAATTGCATATATTTATAGTTGTCTTATACAGGGATCAAATAGAAATGGAAAAGTTTGGTTAACAATAACCAATTGATAATAATTCGCGAGTAAATATAAATCCACTTATGGGCAGGTCTATCAAGGGGAGTATCTCAATTGCCCGTCTCAGATTTGCATGAAAAATTTTGTTCGAGAAGTACATATATTAAATCCCGTTAACAGAAATTATTTCAGTATTTGTACTACATATACAAAAAGTTTTGTGGACATCTGAGACGGGCAATTGAGATACTCCCCTTGTTATTATAAAATTCACACTTATGAATTTTATTTATTTATGAATCGAAATATTAGTGATATTTAACTTTTTTTAAGATATATATTTTTTGTTATATTGAATTTGGCAATTTAGTGTGAAGTTTGAATTATATTTGAGAGCAAGTACTTAGTAGTGATTTTTCCTAAGTCATTCACACAACTACTATCATACAGTCTTGTCCGGTATCCCCAAAGGTCGCCGGTTTAAACCCGGTCGGGGGCTTCAAATTTTCTCTTCCCCTGTTAAATTTCAATTACAAAAAATTAATTTCGTTGTAAATTCATTAATTATGCTAAATGATTACATGTTCTTCTTTGATATGTTAATGCTAGCTAGTCTGGGGTCGTTCGAACAAGACTGTATGATAGTAGTTGTGTGAATGAGTTAAGAAAAATCATTACTAAGTACTTGCTCTGAAATAGATATTTTTTCATATACAGATATTGATATTTATTTGATTGCCTATAAGGATTCCGTCCTGGAATATTCCTGTATCGACATTCAATTTGTCGCGGAATATGCAGGAAATGTAATTAGCATCGTTCTGCGCTCGACGTCAGCGTCGTTTTACTGGAAATTCGATTTCCTTCATTTCCACCAAACCGGGATATATCCCAATGAATTTTACCATCTTTACTGTACCTGTCCATGCTGAACGCGACGCGTACAAATCATAATAGACCGTTGACGACAACTCTAACCAAACATGCAATCCACCAACACTCAAGCTCACCCTTATCATTATGCATAGCGTCGTATTTGGGCCCGGCGACGGTGTTGTTCCTACCATTCGTCACGACAAACCCATTCTCGACGTCCTGCTTCCACACCCACGCACATGGCTCGTCCGTATCGTCGAAATCGCACACGATACCATCCGACGACCGGCCGCGACCATGCTTCCGGATGGCGTACAGCTTCTTCTTGTTCTCTAGACGCCGGATAGCGTCATCAGCACTTTGCTTTGTGTTAACATCGCCGAAGAACGTATTATTCGGCTCCATGCGTGGATGCGCTGCCATCACATCGGCCAATGCCGCTTTTTTCTCGTCGTTAAGACGCTTGCGCAGCGCACTGAAATCGGTTTTACTCGCTGCTCGACGCTCGCGCCATTTTGATAGCTCATGTAAGTCATCTTCGAAAATATTCTGCGCGCTAATAACGGCGAGCATGCATACGGCGAAGATGAGGCAGAGTCGACTAATCATTGTCATTATCTTTCTGTTTTGTTTTGTTAGTTATTTAAAATGTTTTCTTGTTGCCATTCTGTAAAATTAGGAAAGTGTATATTTCGGTTATTTTCGCATTCATATCTAAACTAAAGGTGAAGTGTGGTAAGATAGTTTTAGAATACTTAATATACTTTGCTCAAATAGAACAGTTATTCTTTAAAAATTCGCGAATTAAAAAATGCGACACAATTCCTATATTTTCTTCCTACAATTCCTATATTTCTTTATTCGCCGTTTGATTTCTGAAGTTGAAACGTATTTAAAAACATAAAATTTAGACTTTAAGTCAATTTAGTTTTGGGCTTAGCAGCGGAACATGAAAGTTTGAAGCATCCAAATATTAAAGTGGAATTTTTATCAAATTATTATCAAATTGATTGTTTGTATATTTATTTCTTTATTTTGCCACCTAGAAATGAATCCCTTATAATTCCATATAAATTACTGTGGCGTATTGACGGTTTCTGTACTCGAGGCATATTTATGGAATATACCTGACGAATAAAAAGCTTTTATTATACTTTAAAATAAATGTCAACATTTTGATCTTTATATAATTTTTATATTAATAAGTATACAGCTATTACATTATTGGCCCTTACACGTCCTTACCACAATTCCCCTTAGGTGAAACTAAGTTCTCAGGTACACCCAATATCCTGAATGGCAAAGAGCAACTGCCGCCATGCTTGATTGAAAATAATGCATGAATAAGGCATGTTTACAGTTACACTTCAAACACAATTTAGAAATATGGTTCTAAAGTACACCCGTTGAAAATATAAAGCATGAACTACAAAAGTAATTATTTACATACGTAATAAGTCCTTGTTTTTATTCCAGGTTGGTTGTAATCGCACAAGAACAACCCAAATTCACAACCACCGTTTAAAAGTGTTTAATCACATAACATCTTTGTTTGTAGTCAATTTCGCGTGTGATCACCTTTAACTTTGTGCAATAACGATGAAATTCGCAAGTTTGATAGGAGATAAAACAGATGCACGATGCGCACACACCGAGACCCTGCGAGCGTAACACAAACTTTGAATCGCCGCCAAAGCGGCACTGTCGACGTCGCGACGATGTATAAATATCTTATTTGGCGCTGCGACGTCGTCGTCGGCGGCGTCACCGTTTCGCACCGCGCGTCGTGGTCGTCGGCGGCGACGGCGGTGAATCTGCACAATGCCGAAGGTGGGCTGCGACTTTGGCGCGGGTCGCGAGAGTTTGCGTCGCCAAGTAAGTGTGTTTGTGTGAGGGGCGCCTCTTGTATGATGTCCCAGGGGCGGTGCGGTGCGACGGAGATGGAGGGCGGCGAGGAGGCAAATATCGATTTTGATCCGTTGGAAGCAGCAGCGCCGATGTGGAGGCGAGAGATGATGCGCTGCATGTGCGGGCTGCTCTCTCCGCAAACGATGTATGTGAAAGTGTGTGTATTGCGTATCCTGCGGCCCGGTTTACGAACACATAGAGGCATGCTGGGCCGAGATATAGCCGCCTCCGAGCCGCCGCCCATACTGACATCTGACGGGATGCTGCGTAAAGATTTTACAGCGTTCACAGCTAACATGTGGCTAAAGCGATTCGCATTTGTCTTGGTCAGAAACATTTACTAAACCTACGCTTTTATTCTGTCTAAGAGCAATAATGTAAGATTATCTTTGATTACTTACATCCTGCAGTGTTAATTAGATTATAAAAGCAATTTTTTGCTTCAAGTGTTTATACATAGACATCTAGTACTTTATATTCGATAGTATCAGTTATTTTAATATTAGTTGCATAGCAGTTTTGACAATTATTTCAGGATGACTAAAAATAGAATACAATTCTAAACTTTTAAAACTTTTTTAAGTGGCGCCATCAACATGAATAAAATGAACTATGACTACGTATATACACTAAGTAGCTAATGAACATAAAAATACAATTATGTATATACTATGATGATAAATCATATAAAAATAATATAATTACTAAAGACAACATTATTCAATATTTAATTATATTATCTTAACTCGTATTAAGCAAGAATTAATATAATAAATTACCTTAAAACGTTCGGAAAACATATGGTATATAAATACTAGTGCTGCTATTTGTGGAGAAATCTTGAACCAGATTTTTCAAATACCATCTGTTCCTTCTTTTTCATATAAACAAATTGAACACTCTCAACATATTTGCCCTCCAGTATACCAAGCAGTTATATACTTATACATGAAAATTAAACATATATCACTTCATACTTTTAAGTTTTCTGCCAAATATAAAGCTATTGTATGTTTAACATTTTGATCACGTGTACAATCATTTTGACCCCAGGGGGCGCTGGGACTGGCCACCAAGTGCAGTGACGAAACAATAATTCTAGATATTTTCTGGTGGGTCCCCAGTTAATGAGTAATAGTGAAAATATGTAATATTAACTTAAATGTGGTTGAGACGATTAACACCTATATCAACATTCCAAGGACACTCTATTCTCAGCTACTCTCACGTCATGAATATTAGTAGGGAATATACACTCTCCGCTGCGCCACCTGTGTTATAATTATATCATGCATGTGTCAATGATGCGGTGAGAGGGAGATCAGGTTGGAAAGGTATATAACAAGCACAGGAGAGTTGGGTGGCTTACAGCTTCTTCAGCTACTCTAAAGTTATGGATGGTAACATGCCGTTAACAGCAACGCTATCTGCGATGTAATGTGGATTTTGACAGCTGACAGCATCGATTATGCTTATAATCCTGATTAACCTATTAAATATTCCTTTCGTTTGCTATTACACTGTTACATTTAACGGTAACTATTTATATAAGTTTGTTGTTATCCTCAAATTAGTTTATTTGTAAGTAATGCATGAAGTTCGAATATTAAAGCACAGATGGCACTTCTGGGAAGGCTTCGAAATACGCATACGCCGGAAGCTGCAATGAGGAGATGAGGGTGGCATATAAGTAACGCAACAAGTTCGGGTGGGATTGGATGGATTAGTAGTATTCCCTGATATTCTGAAATCTTTGGTAGTAGTTGTTGCCACGTATGTATTGGATGCTGTGATAGGTAGGAGAACAGATCGAAAATTATATAAGAAATGCAACAAGCGCGGGTGGGTGGGGTGAGAAGCTGTTTTTTAACTACGCTCACATCATGGGAGGTAGTGGAATGCATACGTCAATAGCGGTGCCATCTGTGTTTCAATGTTATCACGGTCAGAATAACACAGGTGGCACTGCTGTTAACGAGGTAGTAGAGCACATACGTCAATAGCAGTGCCATCTGTGTTTTAATATTATCATTGAGAGAATGCTATAGGTGGCACTGCTGTTAACGTATGCATTCCACTAGTGCTCTACTACTTCCGATGCTCTGAGCGTATCTAAAAATCTGTGTCCCACCCTACTCGCCCGGGCTTGTTGCATTACTTATATACCTTTCCACCTGTTCTCCCTCTTATCTCAGAATCCAACGCAATGTAACAGTAAATAGATTGCCTTTATATTTAACCTGTAATACATGAAATTGGGGTAATGGGTTGGTAAAAAATGACAAATACTCACTTCACGTATTGGCTAACATAAAATAAATGACATCATGATGCGAATTCAATCGGGGATTGCCGAAACTAAAGAAAATTGACATAAGCGCCGCCTGCGGTGGTGATTCGAAGTACTCGTATAAGTGCAACCTTGAGTCATTTGCGTGTTTCGCCTATGATTTTGTTTGTTTGATGTAGAATTCTGAACATAACCTCCAATTAGTTTGCCGATGTCAATGCCAAGTAGTCTTCCCCGTATTTACATCTTTTCGGCGAAATTTCACGAATTACACCGTGATTACTCATTACAACATCGATATCGTAGAACTATTTAATCTATATAAACAATGATACGATAACACTCAACTATAAATTCATATTGGACTGCATTTATACATTTGCATCGAAGTGTGTATTTATAACGACACATCGATCTGAACCTGTGTTTAAATATTCAACGCAATGGCTGAGGAAAAACAAGGCCGTTTTGGTCCACTTATTGGATCGATTGACGAAGGAACATCGAGTACAAGATTCCTGGTGAGTTTACATTTTTAATTTTTGTTGTGACATTAATTTATGGTGAGCGAATTTTTATTGCAGGTATTTGCAGCGAAGACAGCTGAAGTATTAACGTTTCACCAGCTTTCCCTGCAGCATATTACGCCACATGAGGGATGGGTTGAAATGGATCCAATGGAGATTTTGCATGCTGTTATTGAGACCGTTAATGTGACCTGCGATAATTTGAAAAAGTTGGATATTAGTTTGGAGGATATTGTTGCAATTGGTATCACTAATCAAAGGGAGACTACTGTTTTATGGGATTCACAGACTGGGAAGCCGTTATATAACGCTTTAGGTAGGTTTTATACGTTCATATTTATATAAGCTGCAAAAATTAAACATGTTGTTTGGTTTATAGTTTGGCTAGATATGAGAACTGAAAGTACAGTGGATAAAATATTAAACTATGGGAGGAGGAATAAGAACTTTTTGAAGGGCGTGTGTGGCCTTCCTGTGAGTACTTATTTCAGTGCTCTGAAAATACGATGGATGATGGATAATGTTCAGGAAGTGAAGGATGCTATTAAGGAAGACCGTTGTTTGTTTGGGACTATTGATACTTGGTTACTTTGGGTAAGTTTCAATTGAATATTCTAAAGAATTTTGCTTGTATTATTTTATAAACATAATGGTGATATATTATTGTAAAAAGAGATTTGTAGTCACTAACATTTAATTTATTTAAACTTTTAGAATCTCACTGGAGGTGTAAATGGTGGTTATCATGTAACCGATGTAACGAATGCATCACGTACTATGCTCATGAATATCAATACTCTCAAATGGGATCCGCAATTATGCAACATATTCGACATTCCCATGCAAATTCTACCTGTGATTCGTAGTTCCTCTGAAATTTACGGCTACCTAACTGAGACTGTTATAAAAGGCATTCCTATCTCCGGTGTAAGTATATTTCATAACCTTTACATTTTTAACCTTGTTGTAAACTTTATTTTATATAACTCATAATCTAATCTATTTACCTTAGTGTTTAGGCGATCAACAAGCCGCATTAGTCGGGCAAATGTGTTTTCAAGTTGGTCAGGCGAAGTGTACTTATGGAACTGGATGTTTCTTGCTGTATAATACCGGCAATGCTGTGAGTTTACTTCTTGGCAAACATGTATCCATTATTAAACATGTATACACCTTTGTTTGCTTTATATCATCTATCTTGCTGAAATGTTTGGTATGTTATTTGAAGATAATTCAATCTAATCATGGCCTACTTACCACGGTTGCCTATCAATTCGGTGCGAACAAGCGTCCCGTGTACGCGCTCGAGGGGTCGATTGCGATTGCCGGAGTGGCTATGCGTTGGTTGCGTGATAATCTCGAATTGATTGGGGATGTCGCCGATTCGGCGGCGATTGCACGTAGTGCGGATACGGTTGGCGAGGTTGTCTTCGTGCCGGCATTCTCTGGCCTATATGCGCCCTATTGGCGCAAAGATGCAAGGGGGTAGGTTTCTTAACCTCAACTTATGATAACCTAAAATTAATACCAATGTGATATGTTTATTTGTAGAGTTATTTGTGGACTTACTCATGAGACTAAACCAGCACATTTTATCAAGGCTGCAATTGAAGCTGTTGTCTTTCAAGTGCGGGATATCTTGGAAGCAATGGCGCTGGATTGTGGTTATCCTCTTAGTAAACTGTTGGTGGATGGTGGTATGACGGCGAATGACTTATTGATGCAGATTCAGGCTGATTATTGTGGAATACCTGTTGGTATGTAAGCAAATTGTTTCATTTTTTTAACTAAATAACTTAATTCATCCTAAAGTGCGTCCGTACATGGCCGAAACCACGGCGCTTGGGGCTGCAATCGCTGCAGGGGGTGCGTTGGGTGTTGAAGTTTGGGATTTGGACAATGTGCAATCGGTTCCTAGTGATACTTTCTCACCAACTATCACACAGGATCGTAAGTATTTTAAACCCTCTAAGAGGAAACTATTGCAAGTATGAAAACAAACTAATGCAAGTGTGAAAATTACAGAACGTGATATAAAATATGATCGTTGGAAGTTGGCAATCGCACGCTGCTTGGAATGGGTTGAGGAGAATGAAGAAGACGGCATGGGTAAGTCTTCATTAATGCATAAAACATTCTTTTACACCACGTTTTTCCAAATTTTATTCAACTTTTCTTTATTTTCATATATAAATTTTATACAAATTATTTGCAGTAATGCACTTACTGTACATATTCATCCTCTAAATTTGAAATTTTTACAAGTGAATCTCACCTTAATGTTCGTTTCTTATAGTTGAAAAGGTAATCAGTATCGAATAAGTTGATAACTTGAAAGACTACAATAAATTTCGATGATTTCAAAAAGTGTTATGTTAGTGAATGAAATATCGAAATATATTGAGTCTTCAATGAAATATAATGATTCTTTGGTTACGGTGGTAAAGGGCGTAAACACGAGTTACACAACTCAATGGGTGACCGAAATGATTTTAATGTTGATTCTCTAGGGCTTCCCTCAATGTCAAAGTTTGAGGAGGTTTGTGGTAAGTGTGGTATGGGTGCTTTATTTGCAATCACTGTTCAATTACACACATCTGGGCCCCCATTTAACTATCTCATTCTAGTGAAATAATATACGTCAAAGGACGGTTAACCAACTAACTATTCAGCCATAAATCGTTACTGCTTAATAGGTTAATTTCTGTTTAGAAATAGGTTATCGTGGTTTGTAGCATGTTTTTGTATGTTTTCAGGCTTATTCCTTAGATTTCATGCTTAAAAATAACAATAATGATTGGAAACTTCTATTTCCGTTTCTTAAAACAATATTTAGATTTAATTATTAAATAAATGTTAAATAAACTGTTAAATAGTTGTAGCAATAAGTTGCCAAAATAGTTTAAGGACTCCAATAGAAGCGTTTACATCTAATGTAACCAAATAATGCTATAATTCCTCATAGTTTTCACTTGTGATTATTATAGTTTGATCTGCATGTGTTCTCATTTGAATTCTAATTTGTCGTGTTTTTATTTCTAGATAATTCTGAGGAGAGTCGTCAGAGTGCGGTTCCGGCATCACTATTTATCCTCGGTTCCATGGCGCTCCTTACGCTCGCTAGCTTCATTATTAAAAGAAGTATTTAAGTCAAGTCGACCCAAGCTTTTGAACTTATACATGTTCATTTATCTCTAAGACAAATGTTTCATGATACATTTCATTACTTTTTATTGTTCCTCTGCCTCTACGATTTTTTTTTTCTGATTAGCATGGTATTTACTTTTTACACTGGTACGCATTAGGTGTAAAAGATTTTATTAATTCATTTCATGCAAAAGTATTTTGGACAGGGTAAAAGGTTGATAATATGGGCATATAATACTTATATATGGAAACGTATTCTGTGATTGATTTGGTTGTATTATTCTATTCTGTTGCATAAAACGTTTTAGAAACTTATGAACAGTTTTATTGTGTACCGCGCATCGAAAATGGGATACATTTATGAGACTCATTTTTAAATAAATTTGGACGAACGTGTACAGGCATTTATTGTTTATTCATTAAATCATTTTATGTAATTCGCTTTATTTTCAATTATATTAAAATAAGGGAATTATAGCCATACTTTTTTAAAAAGGTTTATTCATCACGATGCGCCATCTAGATTTGATGGATTAAACTTCAATGTGCCGGTAATACGCACCTTTGCGTTTATAATTTCTGCCGTTTTATAATTTCTCTACTACTCATTAAATGCCGCTGATGTTTTTAAAATTTTATTTTTAATGAAAAATTAATTAGGAGAAATGGAAAGCACAATTTTGAATTTGAAAAATGATTGTATTCAGTAACTTTCGTATTAACAGATTGGAAGCCAAAATTGCAGGTCTATACTTATTTTCTAGTATTGCCGCATTTGCAAAACTATTAACCAACGTTAAAACCTCGTTAAAACCTTTTTCATAGGAACTCCAGAAAAAGAACTACAAAAGGCTGATAATTTGGAAGGATATTCACAGATTAATTTGATGTATTATTCCGATCACTTGAAACGTTTAGGAAATGTATGTAATTTTTCATTGTGCAAGTGACGTCGACTGAGAAGCATTGATGAGACCTTTTTACGAGATAGGGACGAAGTAATTCGAATTTTCAAAAAAAAACTATTCTTTGCTCTGTTCACATATCCCAAATCCATCTTCACTTATTTGAAGCCCGCTTTCGTCTCGGCCGTGTTGACTTTTTCTGACGGGCAGAACTTCGTCCTTTTGCCTTCCGGGGTGGTTGGTGGAAAGACGTGAAAACGTTGGAAAATTCTGTTTGTGACGAACGACACTCGAGATCGAGCGCGCATGAAGATTGATTGATTCCGGGCGTTTCAACGCGATGGTAGGAGGCGGCGAATGTGGCGGTTTGAGGAGGCTTGTGTCATCTCTATGCGAAGGAGGAGAAAACGTGCGCTCATTTAGGGATGTAACCGTGCGTCACGCGCGAAATTGTTGATAGAGGAGTGTGTATGTGTATTTGCGTCAGGGTATGTTCGTTTTAGTGTGCATGTCGACAGGGTAGTTCACTGGGTTTGCATGGCGGTGGACTGCAGGCATGAGTTGGAGGTAAAGGGGGTGGTGGTTGAAGTACAGAGTCCGTCATATCGGCGGCTTCATGGGCGATGATGGATGGCGCGGGTGTGCATGCAACATTAACTGCCAATAAAGAATGGACGACGCGATGCTGTGCGCTGCGGCGTGCTTTATATAATCTCTGCCTACTCAATGCCAATGGCGAAGTGACGAGAGGCGGTGGAGACGTGAAGAGGGTGGGTTGGAAAGCACGGAAAATGTAAAGTGGTGAGTGTAAAGTGTTAACCGCAACCGAAGACGTGATACATCAATATAACATCAGAGACAGAGGAGACATTGATGCCGGGAGAGTGGAGGAAAAGTATGTGTTACGCGGTGAATGATAGTCGCTTACAGCTATTGAATGAGCTAATAATTGGTGTCATGCTAGAAGTGAATATTAATAGTGTAATTCGTCAAATATGTCTGGCCTCAACTATCAGATGGTTAACTTTTTTAAACAAAAAAAAAATATATATTTAAAAATAATAAAATATTATGGTACGCTAGCAAAATGAGGCCATTTCTGAATCTCTCGATACAATTTCAACCCAGGGCTCTTTGTGCTGCTCACTTGAAGTCCGCCAATAAGCTTATAACGATCGCTCAATTCACCCAAGTCGACGGCACATTGTAACAATCGTTTTGCAGCGTTTAATTGATTGCGATTTGGAAGTTTATCTACAAAATTACCAACGAATGCAATGCCCAATGAACGAGAATTGTAACCTCGTGTGTGTGCTCCTATTTTATGCCAGCCTGCACCTTCGTATACATAACCATCAGCGCCAATAAGAAAACTAAAATATTATAATAATAGTACAAAAATAAGAAAAAAATATAATACAATCAGTAAAAAAATTGTAAATAACTTACTTGTATCCAATATCATGAAAACCCAAAACATTCATATGAAAATATTGCATATTTGTTAACATTTCAGAGCATTGTGACTCATCATTACACGTGGGCGTGACGGTATGATGTATAACTACGTATGGAATCGGAATTATCGAATATTCAAGTCGTTTAGCGACTTTTGCACCCCACTCGGTTCGAGAGATGATCACTGGACAGGATTTCGGCATCCATTCGCATCGTACACTTGCAAAAAACGCAAGAAATAGCACCAAAAATATTATTAAGTGCATGTTTGAAATTTGCAAAAAGACAAACATACAACAAAATGATATAACAAACCACGACAGAGGCGTGTGTGACTGTAATAAAAAGCTTGCAACGGAAAAGAGCGAATGCAAACTGATATCTTGCCAATGAAGCAAAACTTAATAAAAGTAATATCGCTGATTTTATATTTGCTCTATTTATGTATCCACAAATAACTGTAAATCGCTGGTTTATTTCAATATTAATTTTGAAACTAGGTACTCTGGTATTGATACATCCGTCAACATTTCAGTACTATAATTCGGCATCTTAATTCATATCAGGTTTGAAAGAGTGTTCATCTACGAACTTAAATCAACACAATAGCCTTTGAAGTGACTTTCAAACATTTGCGGAAAGTTCCTCAAAATAAACAAATGCTTCTACCCTGCAATTGCTTCTCCTTACGCGCGGCTCCCATCTAGTTCATTAAAATATATATATGTGTGTGTGTGTGTGGGTGTGCTTATTTGATTAGTTGCAGAAGAATAAATAGTAGCTACATCCAAGAGCAACGCCAGTAAAATGTAATAGGACGCGACGGCGACGCACCATGCACTGATCTTGTATGCATGTCTCCATGGCAACTCTGGCAGCGAGAGCAGACGCGCTGGATTCGGAACGTATCTACGAAAATTCCGAGGGGGAGTGCGGTTCCCATCGAGGCACAGCTAGTGAAAATCATCCTGAAGTGTGACTACTACGTAACATATATCACTGAGCCTAATAAACAACAGTATGTGCGATATCTACAGATATACTATTAGATTTGTCTCACAAGGGAAATTCATGAATTGTCCGCCTCAGATTCGCATGAAACTTTTTGAATGTGTAGTACATATCATAGATTAATAATACATATATTGAAATAATTTAAGTTAACAGAATTTTACGCCGTTTTGAGCTGTTTGCAAATCTGAGATGGACAATTGAGATACTGTGTGTAAAACCCAGAATAAGAACAAATATTTTTATAAAATCAAGATATTTATATTTGTAGAAACTGCCCTTATGCTTTTTTGTATTAAGGTAAATATTTAAAAACTTCTAATCAAATATTTATTGAACAACAAATAAAGAATTTAAAGCATTAGAGAGAAAATTTCAGTAAACTAAAATTAAAATGCTATTTATTATTATAAAGAATGTTGCCACGTGCTGACACGTGTACCAAACATTTCAGCATCATTGTATATAAAATAAACTTAAGTGACTTAAGCTCACAAACAATGCACGTAATAACGTTATATTCACCCCCCGTGCATATACATGTTGTGCTTGCACACATTTAGCGCTATTATGCTCGGATTTACGCCCAAAGCGCCCCATGTAACGCCTGCAAAAGTGCGTGTGCAAGAGTGGAATTATTGCGTCGGTTTCGCACTGGTTTCGCAAATGGTTTACGGGCGCGGACCTCGGCGGGTTGTATATGGGGTCCGAAAATCCACGCACAAGACATAATTATCCCACCGCCACCAGCTTCACCATCATCGGCAAAACGCCAGCCTGGCACATCCATGGGGGTTGCTTAATGTCTTTGCAGCTTTTACCAAGTACCAGACCAACCGACCGGCCGGTAATCCCATACCAACACGTCAGTGGTGGTTTTTGGACGCGATGGTATTAACGATACTGTCATTTGTTTCCGTCCGCGCGCTAGCGATGACTAATATCGGATTACGACTGTCGGCTGTAATTAATAACGCATTGGTCACAAACACTTAATAATATACACTCGACGATGCGAGGGGATGCAGACAATGGTGGGTTGGATGAATGGACCTTCAACAGACCGAGAATGCCATCAACTGTATTGCACTAATGTGGGAAATGATTATAAATGAAATATCAACCGAAATACGTGTCCGATAAAATGTGATGTATTTCGTTGCTTCGTTATACTAGTGGAAGTCTGGTGACAAGTCAATATTAATTTATATTTGTCAAGAAATTGTGTTTGTCATGTTTGCTGTGGTCTGCGTGTGCTTTTAATTCCAACTGGCAAACACAACAAATGAATGTAATTATCAGTGAAGATTGGCTGGTACTAAAGTTATCTTTCAAGCTCAGACCTCAACTGAGACAACTGTGTGTTTGTATTCGTCTGACGATGGGAAAACCACAAACTGCGTAAACTCCTGAGTAATGAAGAACTTGATGAATATTGAAGTTGTCGGAAAAATTACTCTGGCCTTCGGGGATGTCTAATCTTTAATCATTAATTTCATATATCAAGCTCTTTCTCCTTTCAAAAGAAACTCTCCTTTTTGTGAGGAGAAAAAGTTATTAATTGATTTTTCTTCTTTAATTCTCATGTTTCAATATTTTTATGGATTAAGTTAACTTAACATAGAAGGCAGAAATGAGGTTTGAGTTTATATGAACACATTCCTATATTTTTTGTAGCAATATTTTTCGCTGTGAATAAAAATGCTTAATAAAATTAATTAATGTCTTTCTCTGATTGGCCCTGCTTGAGCTTAATGGTCATCGAGGAAAATTACGTTAATGATTGTGCTCGCTACAGGACGTCAGTGTTGCTAACCGTTCTCATCCCCATCGATGGGTATAAGAAACGGCCACGAACAGCAGGAGAACGATAAGCGACGCGTTTTTCCACGCGTGCAGCAGGCTCACTGAAATCGGCTAAAGTACCCCTGTGCTCCTGCTGGGAGTCACACAACGCTAACGAGTAGAACGACGTCTGAAGGGGGATGTGCGCATCGGCGCTAGGTCACCGAGCGAAAAACTGATTTCCAGCCTTTCCAGCAGACTCCAACTGCCAGCCAACACACAGCGTATTTACTTTTTGCCAGTCTGCTGCGCTTCTTCCCAATTTTCAATTTCTCACAATCCGCACAGTTTCAGGCTTCGCGCTGTCAGCTCGATGCGACAAGCGACATGTTTTGCACTGCCGTCGCTAAGTAGTCGATGACATAAAGCAGTTTCATTACTGGATCCGTTTTATTTCCTTATATGATTACCTTTCCACCTCGCTTACTTGAGGTTGAGCTGTATGGACATAAAGGTCGATAAATACTTCGATAAACAATTAAAAATTAATAACATTAATTACGGAAATGTTCGGTGATTTTATAAGTATCCGGATGTGCGAGCGGAAAGAAAACGTATAATTTTTCAATTTGCGAAGCGCATTTCAATGGCGATTTGTGCTGTAGACACTCGGCGGCTGAGAAAAGGGGTGTAACAACAAGAGGGCGCAACCGCATGAAAGTGGATTATAAATGTCACTCCAGCACGCAAACATTGCCGCTGCTATTCGGGTAAACACAAATGTATACCGTACAGGCCACCGCGCAACAATTATTTCAATTACTTACATTTTCGTATGGCTAGGGGAGTGTTTGAAGCGCTCACTCTAGGAAATTGTAAGTAATATTCAAGATCTCCTAATCTATGAGTATATCTGTTCATTTCTGAAATATATCGTTTGGTGCTTGGTAATTTACAAAAAATGATCGCTATTATAGCAATACATTTAACTACGGCGTTTTTTTTTTATGAATGATTGGAGTGTATGGTAAATGGATTGCTATGAAGTATCGTTATTGATGAGGTCAATATCCAACTATTATTGGCATTTAATAATCATGATTTTATGATGTTTTATATGATATTGGATTGCCTAGGATATTTATGATTACTATGTATTTGGATATATTTTTACAATATAATCATAGCACCAGTTTTAATCAAATAAATGCTATTAGAGTGGTTTGTTAGTTTTTAAGAAAATAGTTATTACCGAATTCATTCATTCGAAAAGACATTTCTGGTATTGCTGGTTTAATTTAAGTAGGCTTATGCTATACGATTTTGATAGCGTATTTATTTAGACGTTTCGGTTTCATTCTCCAATGATCACGATTACGATCACAAACCTCCAAGGAGATGCACACCCTCCACAGCATCAGTGAGTATTCTCTTGCTATTATCATCCCTTCGATGCCACACCCACGTTCGTATTCTTCCTTTTTTCACTCTTCCACGTCCTGTACCTCCTAGTCCCTAAGGTCGTACAAGTCCAAGTCGCATCCGGTGCATGTAACTTCCTTTCCTCCGATCCGGTCCTGCTGCCCTATCCTTGGCATCACGCGTGAATCTCGCACAAGGGGTGCGTGCGTCTATCAAACCCTGGCATCAGCACCCTTGTCTCTATCTCGTCGGGCAAACCATCGGCCTTTTGTATGTTTAAAGTGTGGGCCCGTGCGTACTGAATAAATCGAATGCGAATTGTACGACACCCGAAATTCGTCGAAATTTCGAGGAGGGTGAAACGACGAGTGCGTGCGCTTCGCCCGACGTTTCCCCCTATTGTATTCCAAATGTTGGAGACTTGCGCCAACTTCCAACTTTGCTCGTGCACTTCTTGCTATCCCTGCAAATACTGCGATCCTGCATAGTTTCGGTGTGGTGTCTGTCAGTAGTGCAGTCCTTTCCTTCGTCGATGCGTTCCAGGATTTACAGGACTGCTCAGTCGCGTCGAGCGGGTACGAAGGAAGGGACGGCAGAGAGACAGCGGCGGTAGACTGGCGGCGGCGGCTGGCGGTAGACTCGCAGTCTCACTGCTTGTGTCCTCGCATTCGGGAGCCGCTATCGGGATTTTCAGTTGAGGCGGAGCAGCCGACGAGCACGGACGCTGGGTCGGTAACGCCAAACCGGAAAACGTGGACCGTTAACCCACCACGCGTTGTAATATTATCTCTTCGAACCGTAATAATTCACATCCTAATTCGTGGAATTCATCACAAACTGGGTTAGATCAAATACACGACCTGTGTAAACTTGCTATACTTCGTGAATGTTAAAAAAATTCCTGGATATTACCTAAATATTTGTCGATGTTTGTTGGATGTTTGAAGGTAAACACATGTTTTTCCACAACTGTTTTTTGTATTCTTTTCTCTCATCCATTTATTACAATATTGTTAGAGTAGATCTCTTTTGGATCTTATCACAATAAATTCGAATTCAAGATCCCATTTACTACTTCAAATTTTGATCTTACTTTTCAATTTCCAACAGCTTGTTCTTCGCACTAGCAACTAGAAAGAGAAGTTGCACGAACTTTATTTCCGACATACAACGAATTGAAATTGTCCCAGCTCGTAAAAACTCCCGGCCAGAATTTTGAACTTTAAAGCATGTATCACAAAAAAGTTTTGCGCACAAAAGACACATGAAGTCGTGCAAGAACTTAAAAGCGTCTACAGCACGAGACACCTTTCGACACCGTCGTGAATCTGAACAATTACTTCACACTTTACTTTTGTCGCCAAACTTCTTATTACCAATTCTGTGTTTACTCCTCCAGTTTTTGCCCGAGAACTTTCGTATATCTTCATCTATAATTCTACGCGAACAAATGATATTAATGCTTGATATTGCTTTCATTTCCAGTGTGTCATTCGTGTCTTTCCTCTTCTCTCCTCGTTCGCCGTTCGTTATTAAATCGTGGACTAGTTGATAGTGGATTATACTCGTGACAGTGTAGTTTTGCCAGTGATTTAATCAGTGCAGTGCGATTTGCTCCCGCTCGGATTAAATACTCGGATTGAATAAAAACGCCGAGCAACCCAGTCACTCACACACGATCGCTGACACTGCGGTGTGATTTGGCGGGTCGGAAGGAATATTTGATACCAGCGAGTCGTGCGCCAGCAATGAGACCATCGTCGGCGACATGAAACGAACGTCGTCTCTCTACTACTTACTATGGATACACATGCTCCTTGCGTCCTTTATGTTCGTCGTTACCAGTTTAGGTAAGGGTTTTGATTCTATTCAGTGCAGTTGTCCTATGTAACGGAAACAAGCAATGAACTAACAAAAAAGAATGCATGAAAAAGGGAAGATGAGTATGTAGGGGGACATTTGGTATTCTAAATATTTATGAAGGAATAAGTACACAATGGTTAGACTGGCGAAATAGTCGTTATGTAAACCTGAACATTTTAAGCAATGCCATTTGTTATAAAAGATATTTTTTCCTATATATGTACCGAAAGGACGCTGGCGCTTGTTGAAACTAACGTTTTGAAGTAAGCTGCTGTTTTATATTCATCTGGGCTTCCTATTGTTAAGATTTATATATTAAGAAGACATTGGCAGTAAAAGTGCATTAAAATTAGGAGCTGCACTCAACAAACAACTAATGAAATGTACCAAAACGTAGCGAACGATATTGGTGCACTTCTCGACAGAGTTCGTACCTCTAAAACATCCTTTCCGCCCCTGAATCGTTATATACTATTTTGGTGCGTATGAACCGATAGGCGGCTTTGACGAATGGTGTAGCGGCTGGAAATAAGCGTTTTGAAGAAAGCGTGCGTCAAAATCATTAGGTACTATTGTACAAGCTATTAATGAAACGCATTAACGCACTCTCCTATGATTAAGATTGGATCTAAGATTTTGGAATTTCGACGTCCCTTCGATGTTGTGATAGAACAGGTCCCACAATTCTTCTTTGAATATTTTGTATTGCTCTTTTAATAATGCTTGGTCGAGGTAATTTCGAAGATGCTGCCAAACTGATCTCACCCAATGCTGCCATGATCAACTCTTGACGGATCTCATTAGACATGAATTTATATTTTGATTTTATATCTTTGTGTGCACATAATGCTTTTGTTTGCTGAATAATATTTGTTAAAGGCGCACTGCCTCTATGCGGGGAGCAACACGGAGTTATCAAACGCGCGGTAATTTTTCCCAGCGGTGAATTTGGCCCATAGTGAGTTTTCGCGCGCTGAATTTTCGTAGCGGTGATTTGGTAGCGGTGATTCTACTGCGGTGATTTTATGGTGAATTTACTGGCTCTCATTAAGATTTACATGTTAAGAAGAAGTTGGAACAAACTTTTTCTAAATCTTACGAAAAAATATCGAATGATTATTTGAATTTCTATTATTTGTTAATTCCAACAATTCAATTTACCCATTCTTCTAATTTTAATTATCATATTTCAACGCTCAATTACAAAATTTTATATAATTACATCGAAACTATAAAACTATTAAAATTTTTTAACAGATTTTAAAAATTATGATGTAAAACTATAAAACTGGCGGAAAGTAAAGCAATAAAACGAAAAAAAAACGCAGCAAATCCGGCTGTTGTGAAGCATTTGAAGGTTAGTTCTCCTCGTTGGAAGCTGCGTAAAGATCTAAGCAAGAAAAATTTCGGCGTGCGCTAGACGTGCACAAACAGCCAGCCTGGTCTTCGCGGCCAGAGCAGCTGAGAGACGGCAGTGGCGTTGGCGGCAGCGGCGCGGATTTATGAGCCGCAATAAATTAAAATTAATGATTTCGGCGGGGGCTCGCGCCACAAGCCCTCTTTACCGTCCACCACCCGCCGCCGCCGGCACACATACATTCTCGCTTTTTCATTGTGTCTCGTCTTAGGCGGGAATCGTTTACGCTTACGACGTTTCCGCCAGCAATTTTTAAATTTCCTCAACGCCAAAGAAAACAGCTCAAAACATCAACGGGAAAGCGGCGAACAACAAATTAATACTTAAAAAAGCATTCCGAATCCGGGAGCGTAAATAATTGAACGCATTGTGTGTACTGGATGACGGTCGAAAATTTAATATTAATAATTTTCCATCGTATTCTTTAAAATGGCAAACACATGGCGCAATGTGCAGCATGTTGCCGTACTGTCACCGACTCGACCACCACGCCTGTAGATTTATCTCCTTTGTGCGCCTGCACAGCTTTACGTTTTGCAGGTTATGTTGTGAATGGGATGGGTATAGGTTAGGAACGCACGTGCACGTGTGCTACTCCCTGTGCCCCCCCTCGCACGCGGCGTGTCGTGCGATCCATAGGTGTTTTTCCGTGGGATATGGCAGCGCATAAATCGTCGCGCTTCCGTTTGCAGTTTCCAGTTGGCACACGCGTGGAAAATGGTCAACTCGATGGCCGGCGAGCGCCGAACGCGTTCCGATGCGGCGCAAATGCGAAATGATTTATCATCCGTATGTGGCTGAGAATGTGTGTAACGCTATTGTATTTTAATAATAATCACCGATGCGTGCGTTAATTTTTATTTTTTCCTTCCATGTGCATCAGCAGGAAACTACGGTACATGTATCATCCTCTTTTTTTTCAATAATCCGCTACAACCACGTTTTCATTGATCATATGAATTCAAATATCCGATTTATAAAATTTTTATAATATTTTATAATACTGTATAATATTTTATCATAAACATCAGATTACTACATTCAGTAGATTTTGACAAAATGAGAACAAAGATTTTAATGAATGAATGAATGAATTACTTGTTTCGTGCTCCAAATTTGCCTGATTTTAATACTGTCAATTATTATCAAGTCTTTCAACATTTATGAATTCTAAACTAATATTGCATCGTATATTTAATTTTACGAAGTATTAAGTATTACGAAGTATTTTACGAAGTATCAAGTTCATTCAAGTAAATCTAAATTACATAGAATGGCAATAACATAACCTAAATGCATTTATCTTATCCTAACCTCATTTATTTATCTCTTCTATTGTCAAAACCCGAGAAAATATTGTCACGCCTAGTGACAGCCTAAAGATTCCATTGTTTCAATGTTTGAATCTTATGTAACAATAACAATGACATTATAGATTGGATTTTGCAATGTTACGGAATAACAACAATAATTGCCGACGCATCGTAAGTTGGGTACCAATGCTGACCAACTTATATATAAGGTAATTAATTGCATTGTCAAGTTTATAATTGTCCAAATAATTGGCAACAAACGGCGCCACATGGTTTATACTTACTTAGTACTTAAATATATCGATAAGTTAGCAGTGATAGCATAAATAAATCGTGAAGAGTTGTGTGAAGAGTGAATATATAAGTAGTCAATGCTCAAAAAGGGACAATAAGAAATACCAAACAGTCCACATTGCTGTCGATGGCCTGATCCCTGGTAATACACGGTCCCTCGGAAGAGTCGAGTAAGAGGGCCGTGACCATATGATATAAAGAAATGCAGATTGCATTAGTAAGAAAATAATTTGTGCAATACGAAATGTCGATCAATCTACTCTGATTCGTCGACATTTCAACTTCCACGTAAGCCCAGCCCACTTTCCATCTAAGACCATCCCATTAATCATTACCTCAATCTCTTCCTATCCAACATCCGCCATTTTGTTTTCGCCACTCTACTACTCTGATTCGTCGACATTTCAACTTTCACGTAAGCCCTGCCCATTTTCCATCTAAGACCATCCCACTAATCATTACCTCAATCTCTTCCTATCCAACATCCGCCATTTTGTTTTCCCCACTCTACTACTCTGATTCGTGGACATTTAAACTTCCACGTAAGCCCTGCCCACTTTCCATCTAAGACCATCCCACTAATCATTACCTCAATCTCTTCCTATCCAACATCCGCCATATTGTTTTCGCCACTTTAGTTCCACTTAAGTGGAAGACGAACTGTCGACTAATCTGAGTAGTAAAGTGAGAAAAACAAAATGGCGGATGTTGGCTAGGAAGTGATTGAGGTAATGATACGTGGACAGGTCTTAATTGGAAAGTGGGCAGGGCTTATGTGGAAGATGAAGTGTAGACCAATCACAGTAGAAGAGTGGTGAAAACAAAATGGCGGATGTTGGATGGGAGGAGATTGAGATAATTTTACGTGGGCAGGTCTTGGGTGGAAAGTGGGTCGGGCTTAAGTGGAAGATGACGTGTTGACCAATCAGAGCAGTAGAGTGAGGAAAACAAAATGGCGGATGTTGTTTAGGAAGAGGGTGAGATAATGATAAGTGGGCAGGTCTTAGGTGGAATGTGAGAAGAGCAAAATGGCGGATATTGGGTGGGAGGAGATTGAGGTAATAAAATCATCAGTGAAATCATCGACGATATTAGACTCAACTTTCATGAGTTATAATATCGGTTCTAAGTAATCAAATGAAAAACTGTCCCAGGAGTTTGAAGATATTTTCACGCTGAATCGATTGGTGCATGATTTATAATCTTAGTAATACGTAAAATATGAAAAAAAAATGAAAAACCTAAAACTCGATATTTCTCGGAAAAGTATCGAAAATGTTTTTTTACATGATAAATATCTCAATAATTACCCAACATTTAGGCGTAAATGTGCACGACAAAATAAACTATATTTAATGAGGAATTGATTCGTGCAAGAATAGGCATTCTATAACATGCAGATTAGAAAATATTTTAGAACAAAGTTTGAATTTCACGTTTTAGTTCCTCATTTTGTCGCTACGTGGTACAGGTCGGACCCGGTCCTCTTAAAGAGATTCCATAAACTTAACCACAAATAATTAAATGTCATAAATACAAAAACGACTATAATACTTCCATAAAATATGTAATTCGTTTTTTCACATTAATCACATTAATCATAAAAATCAAATATTTAATTAAATGGTCCACTAACTGCATTAATTATATGCAAATTTGGTGAAGATGCTAGATGGAATTGTTGTGGATTAATATTGAATTTCTTTTTTAAGGTACTGTTTGTAGTGTACACCCTGGGCCGCTTAAAGCCTCAAGTTAAGCCTCATTTGCCCTCATTCCTTGTTCAGTATGCGTGCGTATAAATTCTCTTTGGCTGCTGCCCCGCTGCCGCTCCAGCACGGCTTGAGGCGTGTTGGCATGTCGGCCCCGTCTGTGAGAGAGGAACACACAGGAAATTAATTAATTTCCCTCAATTAGTTGCCCGATGCCGATGCGCACACACCCCCTGCATCCGTCCCTCCACCAGTCGCGCGTTCCCGCCGCGGAGCCGCTGTCTTTCTCTTTGTGCGCAAAGCTCACTCGCGTCCATTAAGTGCGTTAAATTTTCATTTTAATTTCCATCACTCGCCGCGTTCCGGCTCCGCCGTCGGCACGCAATTAAGACACGTTCATTGTCTGCGCATCGATATCGAAAACAGCGTATTGACCTTTGATTGGCACGGACATGTTCCGCATGGTTGGCCCATGTTCGACGTTACAAGGATGGGCGCGCATTTGCTTTTTCATGATTTGTTGTATCGATTTGTTGTTATCGATGCGCCAGTTCCGTCGCGTTTTGGTCGAGGCGCGTTGACAGGAGGTTGGACCATGTCCTGTCCCGTGTGCACGAACGCGATGATGCGTGGATATGTGTGCGCGCCATTGGCATTTTCGGTATTCGTGCTCGTGTGTGGGCCTGTGTAATGACAGCGAAGTTAATTAAATGCTCGTCAATTATATGCGGCCCATGGCCAGGGAATAGTGGCGCGCTCGTTTGTAATTGCAAACAAATTGTACAAAGCGCACGCACCGCTGGACAAATTCCCTCGATGGTTGCGCCGATTTCATCGTTTTACTGTGAGAGTGAGGGGACAAGGGGATGGTCCTTTAATTTGCAGCAGATATTTATTGACTTGGATAATTTTGATTTAAAAATTGCGGATATTTATTGGCGTATTTGGTCTGCATTATGTGTGTACATATTGGTTTAAAATTATGCGCTTGTATACTTTGCCATTTCTCAATGGAACATTTTGGTTAAATTTGTGATAGTTAATACAAATTTGACCGCTACGATAATAGGTCTGGAATTGAATTGCATAGTTTAATGAATATCTGTAGGCGATTTACTATTGTTAACTATGAAATATATTGAATAGTTTATAAGTTATTAATTGTACGTTAAAACTAAAATGTGGTGGATTTTGTTTTATGGCTTGTTTAATGCATTATGTATTCAAAACTGTTATGTATTAACCTTTATGGATCATATTTTTGAGACCAGTATATTTAGTAAATTTTAAATCAATAGGAACTATTTTATTAAAATGGTTAATTAATGATCCTTTCGTCAATATTTGCCGATGCTGAAGGCACGGACAAACGGTAAAAAAACTTTTTACAGCTGTTGTTTTCAACGTGAAAGGTAGAAGTAGTAAGTAGTAAGAATTAAGTGACGTTATCAATTATATTTCAGGTTTCCTAAAACTTTAAAAACAAGACAGCTTTTAATAATATTCTACATTAATGATTGAAGCACACCGGTATAAGCACAGCTATATTCTCTTGTTCGTTTTTACACGATAGACACTCGCGTTACTCGCTGAAAATGGCGTAACTTAGGTGGAATAAAAACACACTCGAACCTTTAAAACGCATTTTATAGCACGACCTTCTGCTTCAACCACCAACACGAGAGAGAGAGTTTCTCCCGCGCGTCATACCATCAAGCTCGCCCACAAGCTCTCCCTACCTTAGTACCCAAAACAACCCATAGCTTGTCCGCAACCAACATTGCATCTTTAACAATATAATTTCCTCCAAACAATGATATTTGGTCATGTTTAGAAAGGTGTTACTGGCAAGAACGAGGGAGGGTATGAAAGCAATGTTGGAAAGGGTAGAGAAATATATGGATAAGCGTGGCTTGAAGGTGAATGTACAGAAAACGAAATAGATGGTATGTAAAAATGCGGGTGGACGTCAGAGAATTGAAAGGATGGAGTGGAAGGGGGAGAAAATTGAGAGAGTGTATGTTTTTAAATATCTAGGATATCAGCAGAAACGACAAAATAATATCGAAAGCAGCACCTCTAAACCACTATACCAAGCAGTGCAGATAATCGGGAATCCAGATATATTGGCGCTAGGGAACTGAATGTGGCTGATAAAAGGCTGATAGCCAGAGCACGGTGTGGATCGGAAGAGAGGGGATGGAAGGTGTGGATGGGAGGCGAATATGTCAGATGTGTCCTATGTGGAAGGGGGAGAGATTCCTGGGAGCATGTAGGGAGTGATTGTATAGGAATGAAAGAGGAGTGGGCGCATGATAGTCAGGGGAAAATGGGAGGGAAAGAGGGGCTGAGCGAGGGTGGTAATTTTAAAGGTGTTAACAAAGGGAAAGGAAGCGGCGTGGACTGGACTCTTGCCATCATCAAGTAATTTAAGGAATCTAGAGAGTGAATATATAGAAGAATTGGTTTAATTACTTTTTGTTGAAATTGCATTTATATAATTAAGTTTTTGCCCGCCTGGGTAGCTTAGTAGGTAGCACCACGGCGTATCACGGCCACCTCTTTGTGGGTGAATTATTAACTCACATCCACGCATGTTACAAACACACTTGCCCACATATACAACAAAAACATTCTACACAACTCTACACCCTCAATTCTACACACAACAAACTCAACATTCAACTCTGCAATATAACATACAACACAATCCAACACCCAACAATACAACAAGAACACCACTTCCAACAACACAAGACCATACAATAACAAAGATAAAAAAAAACTGTAAATGTCAACATCAACGTCTAAATGTATTTTTCGGTCGCATAATCATGGCTCAAAAAGCCATTTTGGATTAAAACTTACATTCGAGCACTACATTGGAAGTAGACTGGTGAACTCGAGGCGAACTTGGGCGGCGAATAGCTCAGGAACTAACAATCAATGTGTGCATTGCTTCAATTTGACATTATTTCTGTGGCGTTTGCCTGAGAATATCAAAGGACTCATTCTCTACATTACTATATGCTTCTCTATCATGAGATACTAGCATTGAAGGATTGTCCATGTTTTCTGGCTACATTTTGAATTTTAATTGTATTTTTTTTTGATTTTACCTAGCGTCGACTGCTATGGTCATTAGCTCTATTCAATTCCTTTTCATTGTAATTAGTCTTATTAGAGGCTAACACTATTGATAAGAAGAAGAATTCACTTTAATATGCATCCCCGCCAAAAGTCGAACCCGGGACCTCAAGGAGAGTGGTCATCGACCATACCACTGGCTGGACAACATTTTGGGAACTGATTTTGCATTCTTTTCTTAGTATAGAGGCACATTCAGGTTCTTTGGGGCAGCTTTGACACAATAATGGAACGGCCATTGGACGAACATGTCTAATTCCATGGTGCTTTTTGGAATTGTAGAATATGGTGTTGTCATGTACTCATCTTGAAAAAAAACAAGAAATCGTTCACTTTAGATGGAGTAACTAAAAATTAGAACTACTTGAACCTTTCAGGACAGCAATCCATAGGTCTTCTGAAAACTACAGATGGAAATCCAGACTATATATTTTCATTCGAAAAAAAAATGAACCACTGACAATGAGCCGTGGCACTTTTGTGTACAGTGAAATGCTAAAAATGTGCCGTGAAGTGAGAAACAGGGGTATCTGTAACGTAGAAGCGTTAATCCAGTTAATCCAATTTTGAAAAAAGTAAAAAGGTTGCCTCGTCAAAATTGGAAACTATATCTCTAGGCATATTAGAATTACGGTAAACCTGAACTGAACTATGACTAATAATCGTTGGAAATAGGGCCTCCCATCATATTTAATACCTCTAAAACTATAATTATCTGTCAATAACAGATCCAACATGAACCAAACTTTTGTTATTTGATTAATAAATGTCATAAATATTGATCCCACATTCTATTATCCTACGGTTGATATCGTAAAATATAGAATAATATCATTAAATAGTTATTTGCACATTAAATATTTAATTATCAGATGTATAGTTAGAATTCCACTTTTTCCTATAGTTGGGAATGTAATATTGCACAAATTTATTTTTAGTAAAATTATTCGATACAAATGAAAACACAATGTATTTGGTATGATTTACACTCATTGGTTGTATTACAGAAAAACACATCATAACATTGTTACAATAATATACAATGGAATGAATGAAACATGTATGAATATTTATTTTCATAGTACAAAAATGGAAATTTATTTGTTGATTTTATAGGAGTAAAACTGTTTGGAGTTTGCGTTATGTAGCTATATTTGTTTGAAATAATATAGAATAGAATTGTTAAAATACGTCCAATTTCTTCAGGTTAAAATGTTATTCAAATATTTAATTATACTTTTAGATATAAAGTAAACGTAAAAAGTAACTTTAAGGTTATTACGTTTAGCCTTGTACTGGTATATTTTATCCTATAGGACTTTCTTCTTCATGGGCAATAAATTACATTACGTGCTTTTTGTGAGTCGATAAATAATAATACAGCATGCGATTAAACTGCTCCATGGGTCTGCTACTCTCGTTTTATCGTTTACTTTTTATCCCCTTATTTTGGGACTTTCTCGTATACAGGTTCACTCGGATACCAATCGTTCTTTCTCTAACCTCTCTTCGGTTTGCATCTTTTACAGTTTCTACATACTTTATTTTGTAAACGCCGTTGTTTTTCTTTTGTTCTGGTGTTGGGTAGATGCTTTTTGCGGATGATTTGTACAATTTTCTCTTCGCCATTTCCAGTTTTTCACTATTTAGTTGTTTGTGTTCTGTTTTTTTTTCGGATAGCCCAAGTCTAATTTGCTAAAGTAACTAATGCGTAGGAAAACAGACAATCCCAATAATCGAGTGTAGCCAAGCTCAACAAAATTCACGAAGAATCAATTTACGCATCCATCGTAAATCAGCAAATAATATTTTGAAGAACGTCAATAGTCAGGAGAGTGGGGAATCCGGATCGTTATCCCTTGACCAGCAAGAAGAGGAATCAGTCAAACAAATTCCACGACCTCAGCCTCAAACAGGGCATCGCCGTAATGCCGCATAAAAAAAGTCAGTCTAGACTTTGCTTAAAAGATGTACGTAAAACATTTGGAACCATATTTGCCGTAACTAATCAAGCTTGAGGATTCTTTCTACGTGACTGGTCACAAAAACGGCGCTTACTTTCTAACGTAATTAAGTCCTCTTCTCTGCTTCGATGTTCCTATGCGATGATCAGAGTGGTAAATAATTTAAATCCGTACATTTTGTACGTGTTTACTGAGGGAAATAATAGTGCAGTATTTAGGGGCTTCTTTATTTCGCTCCAGCGTGGTGTGTTCACTGTTCACCTCGATATTTACGCTTTATCCTATTACAATGAATGTTCCAGTCTTTGATGCCTTTTTGCTCTTCGACGTGGCTTTGTTATTTTTGCCCCTTCCGTACGACGACGGTGCTCTCCGGATTCGTATCCGGCCGCGTTCCGCTTTTTGGGATGCATGTTTCGCGTGGTGTTTTGCACACACAAAGCCATGGGGCTCTCACGTGAAAGTTCTTAAATGGGATGCGGTGCAAAGTAGTTGGTTGCGGCCGTGTCGGTGGGACGTTTTCGGCGGGGGAATGGAGGGGGGCGCAAAGTTAATTAGAAAAGTTGCAAACGCGACGGCAAGGCGGCGGCGGCCGTTTGTCTAGTGACGATGGTCACACGCACGCATACACTTGCGATATATTGGACGGCACACGTCGTCGCTGCAGGACGGAAATTTCGATTTTGTCAGACAAACAACATCAGCTGCCAAATGCGAAAACGTGAGCAAGCCACCCCTAAAGAAAAACACCTCATAGCGTATTTGTGTTTACTAACAGTTTGTTATTAGTTTGGAGGAGTGCAATCGTGGTTTATATAACAATCTAGTGCAATGTAATTAAAGGTAAAATATTACGTTGTAATAGGTTGACTAGCATGATCTAATCATAATAACATTTGTTCGCGCGTTTAGTGTTTTTTAATCACAACGACAAGGAGTTGACTGGTGCAAACAACGTTTATTGAAACACAGAGAAAAAACTTACAAACCGGCTGTATCCCTAAAGTCCGAAACTGACTTATCCTCTTGATTTTTCAAGTACGGTTGACCGTACCTTCATTGTTAAGTTAATCGTTTACAACACCGAAAAAATAATATACGCACTGCGTTCGGGGCATATGGGCACACCATCAAACCACCAACTCGCGCCATGGTTAGAGGAGAACAAGATCGAGCAGAGGGGGCGCACGACTTAATTCTCCCCAAAATGACGCTCAGTTGCATCGCGCTGTTGCCATCGGCTCAGTATCTTGGCGCACAGGGCACCAAATTCACAAAACAATATTTAATCATCAAATCATCGGAATGATAGGAATTGGAATTTATCTAATTAGGATTTTGGCATGTAACATTCGGCACATTCATTAAAAATTCTTGTTCATATTAAACGTTTTTCATCTTAAGTAATAAACATTTTTCTAGTATCTTAAAAGGTACCCACTTCCCCAATTTCTAATTTTTACGATGAGATATCTCAAAGTTAAATAACTATATGATGTTAATAATAAACTGTGTAGAGTTGTAACAAACTTGCAATCGCACTGCTGTGCACAAGCATCTTGAAAAAGGAAATTGCAGCAACATAATGCGAAATTTATTTATCTAGTAGCATTGCAAAAAAACTAGAAAAACTCATTTTTTATGTTTACATTGGTGATTTAAACTTTTCTAATTTCATGGATTCGTTCACATTTCGCATCGCGTTGCCATCGAATGTCTTTATTTGTGATTGCGTCCGATTGTTGATTGTATACGCCGCTGACGTTCGTTGCATTTGGTAAGGAGCTAGGTGGAGGATATCGTCTTCGATAAACATCTTCTTTTCCGCTCACTTCCGCGCTTTCACTGCGTTCGCATGCCGGCGAAGTAAATTCAATCAATTTTTTCTCATCCGTTGATCTCCATCTCCTTCCCATCCCTCATTCGCCGTCAACCAGGCCTGCCATCGGAAACCAAACGCACAGAAGCAGGTCGCCGACGTTTACTCGCATTTCGCTCCGGCTCGCAGCTGCGTGAAACTTTGCCGCTGTCCCGCCACCAACTTGTCGCTGGCGGCGGCGGCGATGGCAAATCAGTAGCAGCGGGTTTGGCACAAGGCGGAGAAGATTGAATGAAATCAAGCGCCGTGCACGCGACCAACTCCTTGCACATCCTTGTATACGAAGGAGTAATGCGATGCCGCAATAAAGTAGTTTCTTGTGCGGTCGGGTAGAATTTTCGCTTATTCAAGCTACCCTCTAAGCGGGCAGGGCCGGCCGTGGGTTGTCCCGTGGGAAAATGCGACGATTCCGGGCAGCAGCGTAGTTTCGGGCTACCCGAAACGCCAAAATTTGCCACATTCATGTACACATGTAACACATACTCGTCGAATGTGGGAATGCAGGCTCCCGAAGGAAACGCAACGCACACATGTTGAAAGCGGGACGACGCGACAGGAAGGCGAGGCGACATTTTCATATGTATTAAATGTTTGCGGGTGCTCGGCCGAGTGGAGAGTAAAGCAAAGCATGTAGACAACATTCGAGATGATGTCTTGGGCGATGGGAAAAAATCGAATCAGGAATTTTACGACCTCCACCATTGCCGCCACCAGCCACAATCTACGTTAGGCAACCCCATTCTGCCGAAGCGACAAAACGTTTTCTTTCTTCTCTTTTCCTTTTATAGGTATATATTTTTGCCATAAGCAAAATATGTAAAGAAACTACGAGGATGTTTCAAGTTTCTTATTTTAGCATATTGTAAAATTCATAAATTTAACACACACATTTCGAGTTATTTTTACTCCTGGCCATAGAAGGATTCAGGACTAGTTGACAAAAACATTATTGCAGCTTTATGGCTGCAACAAACCTTGAAACCCGCAACAGCGACAAGCTGTGAAAATAACATAAAAAGTACCAATATGTTTTGCACATTTTTGCAAGTGTGTCTTTTGCTTTGTTTCAAGATTTTACGGCTTCATGGCGATTGGCATATGTTGTAAACTTTTTATTATACAGCAGCGTCAACGAAATAAAATTACTTGACTTTAGATTTGAGAAAATCTTGTTTTATTCAGGTTATCTTTAAATGCCGAATATAGCAAAATTTAATAGTTTAGTATTAAAATGGTTTAGATTGTATTAATTAAATCAAGTTACCAAATTGATTGAAGGATAAATCCTGTGTGTTTTGATGTGTGTTCACTTTTTCCAAGTATTCCGATAGATATAGCATTAGGTATATTATTAACATTAGGTATACTATACACTTTAGTTAACAACTCTTTCGATTTTGATACCAGTTTTATTTTCGGTATTTAAGTAGGATTAAGGTAGGGATAAGTCAGCTCAGTTATTTATTGATATAAATAGAACATTTAGCACCATTTTCAATTAGTTTCTGACATTGATCGTCAGAACATGGAAGTTTGGCTGTCGATATGTATATCGCAAATTTTTAACTCAATTGGGTATAATGGAGACTCTAAAAGTCCAGCCAAGTGGCGCAGTGGTATGGTCGATGACCACTGTCCATGAGGTCGGGTTCGATTCTCGGTGGGGATGCATATTAAAGTGAATTCTTCTTCTTATGAATAGTGTTAGCCTCTAATATGACTAATTACATTGATTAGAGCAAACAAAACAATTGAATAGAGCTAATGATCATAGTAGTCGATGCTCGGTAAAATAAAAAAAAGAGATTTTCGTCCACCTGGGCAGCCTAGTGGTAGCGTCTCGGTGTATCACGTAGAAGAACGCCATATCTTCTTATCTTACCTAACTTTCTTCTTCCATCGCTCTACATCTATTTACAAACTTAACAAAATATTAAATATAGCACAATAAATACAACAAATACACCTTCACTCTTCATTCCTGTACACTCTCCCGCCTCGTAAGCATCCCCAGTCGAGCCTCCCTTCTTCTCTT
>JAODAC010000018.1:444058-466383 GCA_027575185.1 Mimaenictus wilsoni | reverse complement strand
TTAACTCTAAATTAACAACATAAAAAATACAATCAAACATCGCGAAAATAGCGATTTTGAGCAACCGCGACAGGCAGGCAGAACGTTTCGGCGGCACGAGCACAGCTCTCAGCTACTGTGGCGACGCACGCTTGATATCAAGTATTCTGCTTAAGGTATAAAAATCGGTGATTCCCCTTGTAAATAAATATGTAACAATGCACTATAGAAGGCGATAGCTGGCGATGACGATTTGTCCAGTGCTAGCCGGGCTAGCGTGCAGTTCATGTATGTTGTTATCGTAGTGTAGGTTTTCATAGTGTAACATATGGTGTTTAAAACAAACCGGATGAACCATTACTGATTGTTGCTTACGTGCAGTCTCTTACGTAGAATATCCGACAATCAGCTTTCTTTAATAAAGGTAACAGCAGTATGTTGCTTTTCAAAAAAGACTGCTAGTCTTCAGAATATTTCATAAACAAGTGATGGTATTGAAGGCTACGACTACGTAAACTTGGAATTATAGAAAGCTTTTGTTAATTAAGACAAATTTGTGGATCTGCCACGAGTTACAGAAGGAATTGTGTTTGACCAAGGACTGTTTGGTCAAGAACGTCGAAGGAAGCGAATGCAAGGACATCAGTCAGATGATAAACACATCTTAGGCGTTAGTATTCTTGCTGGTAAAACTGCAGTGAACGTTATTGTGGTGGAATGGTGGGGATGCGACGTTGACATGCGACCTTGAACAGAATCGTGAATGTCAGGGACCGTCAAACATTATTAACGGACCACTCACTCTCTCAACCGAACCTTCTAGTGTCCCCCAGCCCCCGCGCGCGGAATGGTGATATACATGCTCTAGAATGTTAGTTGAGAAGTCCAACAGACTACCACCCTAATAAATCATGCCCCGCTGTACAGCCCCCGCATCACCGCCCCCCACTAAGCCACTGCCAAGGTAAGGGCCTAACTTTCCACTACCCTACCGTCGGCAATGCATGTTGACATTCACTGCACAATTCAACAGTTAGCGCAAGCGCAGTCATATGCACCGTACCATGCGCAGTGATCACTAACTCGTAGCACCGTTCACTGCAGTCGACCCTTCTTACTTAATACTTAAGTAACAGCTTTATGTCTTATAAAGATGATAATAATTTTCTGACCTGGCAACACATGCATTTTTAGTCGATTTTATGCTCCTATTTTCTCATCATGGATTTGGCGCGTTTAGAAGAGATTCTGGGACTACCTAGAGAACAACATCAAGAGGCATTACTACAAAAAGCAGACAGCATTCGAAAATACTTCGAACGAGGGTATGATGAGCCAGATTTTATTCCATTATTTTACGAGATTCTTGCTTCTATCCCGCTATCAATTGATACAAATGTGGCACACTTGTTCATTGCTCTTTCGATTGGAGATATTTATACCACTACTGAGGAGTATCTTATGAATTTACCACTAGTTGAAAATGACCAAAAAGCGAAGAATCAACGGTTCTGGTCAAATCCGAATAATTTATTCCTAAATCTGGCTAACACATTGAAAATATTAACCGGGGAATTACCTCAGACTGCGGCAGATGTGGTGCCGTCATTCGTCAAGACTGCTTTGTACACCCTTGTGAATATTGAAAAACACCATGGAATAAATTTTGATGAAAACGTTACACATGCGTATGAAAATCTAAGAACCTTGATGAATGAAATAATAGGCCAGCATAAAAAAGACGAAGATGCAAGACATGATACACCCCCCGAACATTTCTCGTGCATTCCGGTTTACCCAACAGCATCAGAAATAAATAGTGATACACACATATTTCTTAGAAAAAATAAAATTAAGGGGCCTTATAAGGATTTAGATGATTACTTAGACGTTCAATATCGATTAATTCGAGAAGATTTTGTGGCTCCTCTTCGAAATGATATCTGTGCATATCTAGCAGGTGAACCAGAGAAATCTTTAAATATTAAGATACATAAGAATGTACGAATTTTTGGAATTCGTGTGCATCAACGCATGATGGGATACCTTATTAGACTTTTTGCACCAGATGCAGTCCCAAGGAACATGTCTGAAAGATTCATGTATGGTTCTTTAGTGTGCCTCACCCAAAATAATTTTGGAACAATTTGCTGTGGCCGTGTTATTGATTCATCGGAAAAAGTGTCAGTGCTCGGTTGCATTTTGATAAGTGTACCGAACAGGCAAGATTTGCAAATTAATGCAACATATACTATGGTTGAATGCGACGTATATTTTGAACCTTATTATCACGTTATGAATAGTTTGCTGTCTACTAGATTATTATCAATGGAAAAATATTTGGTTCATATTGATAATGATATTGATGATAGTGAATATCATGGAGAAAATGTACCTTTTCAGTACTGTGATGATTTTGGTTTAAAATATCTGTTCAATTATGAGGTGCCATTTCGCGAAACTTTTAATGACAGTCAAAAGATAGCGTTTGATGCGGCTATAAAAAAAGAATTGTGTGTTATTCAAGGACCACCTGGAACGGGAAAAACATTTCTTGGTTTACACATTGCAAGGGAATTGTTACAACGAAGAGTGTGGCCAATTCTGGTCGTTTGCTTTACAAATCACGCTTTGGATCAGTTTCTCGAAGGATTGTTAGATACAACTAATAACATTATTCGAATTGGAGGACAAAGTAAAAGTGAAAAATTGAAGAAATTTAACTTTCAAATATTAAAGGATTATCATTACTTAAAAGAGTATTACTCGGAAAACCATCAAATATTTTATAATAAACTAAATGCAAGAGCCGCTTTCATCAGTATGCTTTGCCAGTACACTCATATTATAGATTTTGGTTACTTTAAATTTGATCCGAGGTTTAAGTCATCCTGGTTCGCCAGGGCAACGAGAATGGATATATTGAAATGGCTTATGTTTGATCCAGCATCTCCGCGAGATAGTCAACTTTCCCCTTCACCCCGGAACTGGAGACAAATCAAAAATCTATACCAAGAGGATGATGCATTTCCGAAATGTATAATTAGTATTCCGGACATGGATAGAAATATAAAACAATTAGAACTGAAAATAAGAGAATTAGAATACGAAAGAAAAACCACGACACTTAATTATGTCAATACAATCAAGGCATATGAACAATTACAATATGATTATATTGATATAAGCGACAAACTTCAGATGCTTCAGCAGTTAGAATTCATTCCCCAATTCACAGAAATTAATGTTAACTACGATAATCCGCGTTGCATGACGTCTGAAGAACGTTGGCTTTTATATGGTGCATGGATAAATGAACTAAAGACAAGACTATTACAGAGCTATCACGACAGACAGTTACAAATGGATGCGCTAAAGTTTGAAATAGATAATGCAACAGAGTTAAATGATGCCCGGGTTTTACGCTGTGCCGAAGTAATCGGTATGACTACGACCAGTGCGGCTAGAATTCACAATATCATGAGTTCAGTGCACTGTCCAATTGTAATTGTGGAAGAGGCCGCAGAGGTTCTTGAAGCTCACATCATTACGGCGTTGCCAAAGTTATGTCGGAAGTTAATCCTTATTGGAGATCACAAGCAACTGAAACCGGCCACAGCAGATTATCAGATCACAACTAAGTACAAATTGGGTATTAGTCTCTTTGAACGACTGGTGAATAATGGTATACCTTGTTATACCCTTACTGAACAGAGACGTATGCGGACGGAAATTGCTGCTCTTATTTCACCATCGATATATCCCATTCTGAGAAATGGTGTAAATGTTGAAGATTATCCGACCATACGCGGGATGTCTAGGTCTGTGTTTTTTATTACCCATCAGCAACGAGAGGAAATTACTAACACTACTAGGAAAAATGTCTTTGAGGCCCAGTATCTTATGCTACTTGCTCGCCACCTGGTATTTAATGGTTACGATCCTAAGAGGATCACTATGCTTGCTGCATATTCTGGACAAGCCCACGAAATGGAACGTTTTAAGAGGGGCTACCAACAACTACATAACATGAGAATTTGTGTACTCGATAACTTCCAAGGTGAAGAAAATGATATTATTCTTTTGTCTCTTGTGCGAAATAATACAGAAGGTATAAATGGTTTCCTCAATTTGGAGAACAGAGTTTGTGTTGCTCTATCTCGAGCTCGGCATGGACTTTATATTATGGGGAATATGCCTCAGTTATGTAAGGGCAATTCGGTAAGTTGTTATTCAGAAAAGTAGTTTGGAAATGGAAATACAATTTGCTATTTTATAGATTTGGCCAAAAGTGGCTGCCGTTTTAAAAGAACACAACGCAATCGGGGAGTATTTGACCTCACACTGTGTTAACCATCCCAGGACAGCTACGCAAGTAAATGTAATTGCTGATTTTGACAAGATGCCAAAAGGTGGATGCACAGTGCCATGTAACGCGCTCTTAAACTGTGGGCATATTTGTAAGGAAGTGTGTCATGCTTTCAATCACGACTACTATGTTTGCACGGAACCATGTACCAGGTACGTCTCGCCTGTTACTTTCCATTAAATTGGAATTTTGAAATATATTTCCTTATCCCAAGATACCTACTGCAAGATGGGATACCCGTTTACTTCTTTCCTAAGTTCGGGTGCAGTCTAAATAGTCCTATATTTTAGTTTTATCAGAATACTCCCATCCTAACCTACACGCTTCTTTACTTGTTTCAAGTTTTGTCTACTTTCCAAATCTCAAGCATTTATATACTGCTGTTACTGGCCTGATAATTCACATATACTAACCAACCGGTTTTTTAGAGTTCTTTGTGAGAAGGGTCATATTTGTCCTGACCGTTGTTTCGCAAACTGTGGAAATTGCTTGGTTCCTAGACAATGCGATTTACCTTGTGGCCATATTGGTGATGTACCATGCTTCCAAACACCAGAGGAATATCAATGTCGTATTCAGGTGCAAGTGGAATTAAGCTGTGGGCACATAAATGACAAGAATTGTTTCATGCAAATTGTGGATTGTACTCATCCTTGCGATGAAGACCTCCCTTGCGGTCATACTTGCCCTGAGAGATGTCATATTTCTTCTGATAAAGATCACAAGGAGATAAAATGTGTAGAATTTTGTAAGAAATTTAATGTGGGTTGTAAATCTGAAGAAAAACATCAATGCTTGAAGAGGTGTTTTGAGGCATGTGGACTTTGTGAAGTGGCGGTACAACGGGAACGAAAATGTGGACATGTCGTAGAAGTAATGTGCTGGGAAAACGTACAAATTTTGTCCTGTTCCACGCCCTGCCAAAAACAACTACCTTGCGGTCATATTTGTACTCGAAAATGCTCAGAAAAGTGTATTTGTTTGACTAAAGTAATTTCAGAAATTAAATGTTCATTTACTTTTGATTTAAAACAATGTTTATAGGTATTGAAGAAACGGGATAGCTGCGACCACGAGGAATTAGTGGAATGTGGAATGGGCTTTCGATCTATATGTGCGAAACCATGTGAGAAAATATTAGAGTGTGATCATAAGTGCGAAAGACAATGTGGACAGACTTGCAACAAATTTTATTGCACGGTGGAGGTACAACAAATTAGCTTATGTTATTGACAAGGAATAATCTATTTGTTATTTTTCAGGTGCTAAAGAAGCGAGATACATGTCAGCATGAAGGATTAGCAAAATGTGGAAGGGGTTTTGAAACTTTTTGCCAGGAAGTTTGTGAGAAAGTCTTACCATGTGGTCATAAATGTGCGCGGGCATGTAACCGGATGTGTAGAGAAGTTTATTGTAAAACGCCGGTAAATTTGCACTTGTTCTATCTTAAATAAGTAATACTAACGGACATGTTTCAGGTTTTGAAAGAACGCTCCGGATGTGGTCACAAGGAAATGGTAGAATGCAGAAAGAGTATTAGTTCTTCCTGCAAAAATCCATGCGAAAAATTGCTACCATGTGGTCATAAATGTGAGCAAATATGTTCAGAACCCTGTCATCCGCTACATTGCAAAATACTGGTAATGATTGTCAAATCTACTAGTAACTGTTATTCAATTGCATATTTCAGACTGAGAAAAATATTGAGCAATGTGCTCACCAGGTAATGTTAGAATGTAACAAGGCGGCAGTGAAGGATAATTGCAGTAAGTGTAATGATCATAAAGAAACGTCAGAACCCTGTGGGGAGGATACATTGTCAACTAGGAATACTTGTGGTAAACTGATTCAATGTGGACATAAAGATGGCGAAACATGCGTCGAAATATATTGCGCTGAAACGGTAATATTCCCCACAATGTTTTAAATCCATCTTTTAAATTTACCATTCCTAGGTGTTGCAAGAGGGAGAAGAGTGCAAGGACCAGATATCGGCAAATAGCGGTAATGATATTCAAACTATTTGTCAGGAGCCATGTTTCAAACTTTTACCTTGCGGTCACAAATATAAGAGGGAATGTGGAGAACTGTGTGATCAATTATTTTGCACTGAAATGGTAAATGCAAAAATGAGCTGTTTAATATACTCAGGGCATATACAAGGAACTTGTCAACAGTAAACCCGATAGTAATAAAAAAGTGTTTAAAATTGTAAGACATAAGCAAACAGAAAGGTACTTACTAAAAGTACCCAGAATAATATTTTAATTAAATTGAACTTGAAGTTTATTAATGTATACTCCAAGATATGCTTTTTATTATGCTGTTGAAAAGGGTCAGAATTTATAAAAGTTAATATCAGAATTATTAAACATATTTTGTTATTCAGGTGCCGAAATATAAGTGTAATCATAGAGGGTTTACGGAATGTGGAATATACAGTTGTTCGTTGCCATGCCAGAAAAGATTACCATGTGGACATCAATGCTATATGCGATGTGATCAAATTTGTGACCCACATTGCAGCATTTTGGTACTGACACTTTATTGAGTTTTCATACATTACTAATATTGTTTTTTTGTAGGTACAGATTGCACGATGTAAATGTGGGCATACCGATTTTGTGGAATGCGCTGTTGCATCAAAATCACTATGCACAGTATCTATCGAAGTGGAACTAGAATGTGGACATATTCTTCAGAAAAAATGTTGGCAGGCCCTGCATCAATTAAAATGCAGTGCACTGGTAATATTCAATGATTTATTTTTATATTCATTTTTTATTTTTTTCTCCTTATCTATGATAACTTCAGACCGAGAAAGAAATTGAGGAATGTGGTCACAGTATAGTATTGGAATGTTACAAGTCACCACTCAAAGAGCACTGTTATCGCCAATGTGCCAAAATACTTCCTTGTGGTCATAAATGTTTACTGCCATGCGGGAAGCCTTGCCAACCTATGAAATGTGAAGTAATTGTTCCCATTTCAATTACACTTCCATGTGGCCATAATAGATTAAATGCACCATGTAAATTCAAGAATAAGCCAGTAGTTAACAATCTCTTACTTGGTTTTTGTGCACATTTATGTAACGCTGAACTTGAATGTGGTCACAGATGCCAAGGTACTTGTGGAAGTTGTGCGCAGGGAAGATTTCATGTTGGATGTAAGGATATTTCCTGTAGGATTAAACCAGCTTTGCCAAATTTATATAACTCATTCAGGGAATTTTATAGTGTTAATTTACGTAAATATGAATCCAATGTGATTTGTTTAAGTTATCTCAAAGCGGTGCGAGAAAAATTTATCTATCCTATGTATAGAGGCTCAATGTTTCAAGCCTGGTATTATATTATTGAAAATATTCTTAAGATATGTTCAGCTTATCAAGTGAACGATGTTAAAATGTTGGATAAACAAGTGATAGATTATTTAGGATTAATATTTCGCAAGTGCTCAGCGATTTTCATATTGCATGAACATCATTTCGTCGATTTTAACATCGAAATGAACCGTCTGAGGCGTATTGTTGCCCTGGATTGCTTACGATTGAAATATGCAAATGTAATGCAGGAAAGTACTTATAATTCATGCAAACAAATGGTATTCCAGTTTGCTAAATACTCTAAGGCTCAAGATACAATCATTAAAAATGATCTGGAATCTTTATGTACACAATATAATGATACACATATAAATGTGTACGTGACTGGAGCAGATTGGATTGAATAATTTAGTTATCTGTATTTTTTTCTTCATGGTTTTGTTTTATGTACTAGTATAATTAGTTATGTAAACAGAAAAATTGTATTTTCGATGACATTGTAAATGTAATCAAACTATGACAACGATTTGTTTCTAAAACTAAAATTAACGTTATATTTCTTGTAAAACTAAAATTAATGTTTTATTCCTGTTATATCCAGTTTATTAAAATAGTAAGTTGTAAATCTAAATATTTTACTTTTTATTTGCTTGTGTTGAGAAGACCTACCATCATTTTTGCCAGCGCCTGTATGCATGTTTTATTCTTTTGTTACCAAAAATTATCAATACTTACTCGAATTTGTTGAACTCGAACTTGTTCAGCAAAGTGGCCCAGCAGTATGTTCAGTGACTGCTATTCGCAGTGTCCCTTGTTCGATTCTCGGTGAGAATTTGAATTCGTATCAATAGTATTAGCCTCTAGTGTGACTAATTACATTTAAAAATAATTGAATAGAGCTAATGGCCAAAACATTCAATACTCGGTGAACTCAAACATAAAAAGGCACCCCGACCCCAGGGGTTGTGGAACATGTCTTATTTTGCAGTGGATCAAAATGTATCTGTATTAATAATAAAGGAATGTTTAGTCACTGATATGACGTCGAGGAAGGTTCTTAGAGGAACATTTATGTGACCCTAAAGGGATAGCCCTAAATAATATGGGTAGTAAATATTAGCAAAGCTTTACCTACCTAAGAGTAGAGTTAACAAAAGATGGGACAGAGGTCGCGGAAATGAGAAAGAGACTGCACGCAGGAAACAAGGCTTATTACGCATTGTCAAATATTTTCCGGCCAAACAATATACAACGAAGAACGAGACTGAGACTTTATGCTATGATACTCCAATCATATGCTACGGATGTGAAGTGTGGACGCCAACACAAGTTCAACTACAAAATCTAGACATATACAAATGAAAGATTCTCAGAAGAATATTAGAAGAATATTAGTCGCTCAACTGTAAGAGAGATGCAACGGATAGGGAGAAATGGAAGAAGAAGTTGGGGGAGGCCAAGGCGCGTTAGTGGTCATGGGTCAATCGGTGACCCGAAGGTCAAATGTTGCCGGTCACTGCCCTAGATTAAGATGACCAGATTTTGACAAAGGAAAAGTGGAACATGGTGGAGTACTGGTATAGGTGGTGTGTTGAGGTGTCAAAAAATATCGGTTGATGACTCTTATACCTCAAACGACGGGGGACCCTTGCGAGGAGGATAGTCGGGACATTAGAAATGTCGGAAGAGTTTAGATACGCCGCGAGGCGCGAGGGAGATGCCGTTACATTACGCTCCGTAAGAATGTTAGAAAGGTTAAATTGGGACCTGTCTCGGAACAATTCTCTTATTTCAACGTAACAATTTTTTTGACATAATAACAATACCATAGTATATAATGGTACCAGGGCTGTTAGAGACAATTGAGTATCATTTACTACTGTTTCGTATGCTCCAGAAAATGTTTATTCAAAAGTCTTCTTAATGCATAAATCTTAATAAAGAATGCCTTGACAACATGCGTTAGTAGATTTCAACAACTAATGAAATCTTGAATGCAGATTCCTAACGATTTTGACGCACTCTAAGTGCCAATGTATTCTTAATGTATAAATCTTAATAATAGGATGCCACGATGACTATAAAACAAAAGTACGTGTGTTAATGCCATTCATTAGTAGTTTCTACAAGGGTGCTCCAAAGGATATTAATGACCGCTTGATGATTTTAGCGCAGGCTTACTTCAAAACGTTTGTTTCCATCCGTTATAGTGTTCATCAAAGCCGAAAAATACATTTTTCTAGACCAGGGTCATTTGTACATGAATGTCCAGTTTATTTTGATACCAAACTCAATGTCTTATCTCTTTGTTTAACTCTTTCTTTTATCAGCATCAATCATCAATCATTTTTTATACATTCGATTATTCCTTTCTGTATTTGCATTTTTTTTGTTTGTACATCTTGAGGTATTTTCATCGGAAACAAAGTATATAGTCTTAAGCACTGATCCATTGAAAACTACAAATGGAAATATTAGGGCTCGAAAATTTATACTAATTGGAGTCATATAAACTTCATATAACTATAACTTCATATAAACTAGGAGTCATATAAACTTCACAGCGGTTTTTAAACAAATTTACAAGTGTACTCAGTCGTCATTGGATAAATAATACTTTTCTAAAAAAATGACTAGTCTGTGTTTGCAACAGTTGTTTCGTTTCGTTTCACTCCCTTTCATTATCACTTTTTTTCTATCATCAATTGAATGTCATACACATTTTTTTTAATTTCATTTACCGAGACTTGTAAGTGATACGTCATATTAGAAACTGATTACTATTTATTAGACGAAGAATTCATTTTATCTACATCCTCAGAGATTAGTTTATTTAAAAATACATTATTATACAAATTAAATATTATATACATTTATATACATTGCGCGTTCTGCTAGTATCACTAATTTTATATAAATCACTGGATATGTTGTCCCCGTTTCTTGAATAACCTAATTTAATACTTACAATTGTATGTTCATTTTTAAGATTGGCTCGTTAATATTATGATTAAAATTACCACGACCAATAGTTTTACCGGATCTATGCATACCCGGTTTGATTTGTTATATGCATCCGAATAATAACGTCGCTCATCTAAAATGTCGTGATGGCTTGCATCCGAGAACGCTTCTACATCCCCACATTTTACTAGTGGTTCCTGAAAGGAGGTTGGCCTCTCATTGCTCATTCGAGGCATATTATCCGTATCTGCCTGACCCAAATATAGTAAACAAGCACCTTCGTAGTTCATCTCAACCTTGACTATTTCATGTTGAACGGAGGGGATCACTATCCCCATCTGAAGACAACCGTTCGTCGAGCTTAACTCTTTAGATACCCCATTTTCCCAATCGCTTCTTCCACAACCGTTAAACATTCTCATTTCATGTACCATGCGTTTACTATAAAGTGTCAGGCTGGCCCGTTCAATTTTAAAATCGATGTCTGTTGCACCAGATACAATAACACTTCCACTGGTCAAAGCAAAATGTCCAGCTGCGGTAATAACAAAACGTGGAACGGTACAAAAGGGATCGTCATAGAATTTATGCTCTCCAACCCAGACGGAATCGTCGCTGTAGAATGAAAATTTGCGAGTCAGGTGCAATCCCATTGGTCGCATTTCGCATCTAGATGATGTCCATTCTCCCCAAATGTATGGGGGCAGGTGTGGTTTAACTAAAAGATGGGGTGGTGACTTGTCACTGGCGGAATACAAATTTCCACAAATCGTACAGGTGTTTTTGATTTGGTATGCTTGACCAGCCATTTTGACAACTTCATCCTCCTTGTTGGTGATATATTTCAGGAGGGGGGTACCAAATGAGGTTGGCGTGTAGTGTTCTCGCTGCTCAATTCTGGAATGAACGTCACCAAGAAGCATCTCCAACTTCATGGTCTTCTCAAGTGAATCCAAAGAGTTTATGACTGGACGTAAATGAATCTTGATTAGTTTGAGTTCACTAAAGGCCCATTTCAATGAACCTAGGCAGTGGACATTGGAAGATTTATCCCAATCACCGCGCTGGTTATTGATGACGTTCTGGTGCGTCATCTTGGTTTGGAAGAATTGTCCGAACGTTTTCACATAGTTCACATCATTGGCATTAAAAACCATGTGTTCCTCGTAACGACGCCAAGGCTTCCACACCTGTGCACCGCATTCGGCCGACGTTAATTCTTCCAGCTCTTTAATGCTCTTCGCATCATGGGGAGTGATGGTGATGTTTATGGGTTTCACACTGCCTGTGGCGGCGTCAGGATTGATCAGTGAATCCCTCTTGAGACGAATCAGTCCGCTGCTGACGATTGTAAATTTAGGCATTGAACAGGAGTCGTCCCAGTAGCGATGCTGCGTCGCACGATAGCTGCCGTCCGATTTGAATGTGTACGAACGCAGAAGGTATTCGGGCCCAGGTCTGATTTCACATCTGCAACAAGAAAAACAGACGCGTATAAATCAAGTGGAAATCCGCGTAAATTCCAATGTAAATCGGCATATTACACGCGCAGTTGTCTGGGCTATTCTTATTGGGGACATCGTTAAAATACGGCGAACGAGATCAAAACAAAAGGGCAAAATCTATCAGGGTTGAACTAAGATTTACATATTCGAAACACAGGGGCACACTTTTAACAGTCATGCCAATGAAAGAATCTTTGAAAATCCGACTGAAGTGAATACGGTTCTGGCGTCGTAAACAAACAAAACCAAACGGGCGCATTTAAAATGTTAAACCTTCGGCATTATTCTGTCCACGGCACTCAGCTTCTCGAGCGGTAGGATATACCCGCTCAAGGAACACCAACCTGCGCATCTTCTCGCGCACTCGCTGCGTAAATTTATCGTTCTTTTATTTTGAATTTTATTTGAAAGTGCCGGCGCATCTGTACGCTATAAATCGCATCGATGCTAAACAATGCCGCTAACAATTTGCATTTATTATTCGTTGAAATAGTAACTTACCCTTGAGATAACCAGGTACCAACAATACGTTTTGTACTGCTATCGACTACAACATTCTGATTTTCCATCGCCACTTTGGCTGCAATGGCCTCGCATTGTGTTTTTTCAGCATCAACAATTACAGCTTGAAAGTTAAAAAGGAAACCTGAAAATTAAAAAATACATAAAGTCAGAAGTGAAGACATTTAAGGTCGTAAACAGATTGAATGCACGCCATTCAAAGTTATGATATATTAATCTTCACGATGAACACATGCTCGGCCTATTAAAATTAAAGAATGGAAATCACATTAATATTTATGGTAAACGGTTAAGCTTTTCGACGAATTTACATAAGAGTTTTTCTTTTTATTCGGCTATCAAACCTTCACAGCGTGCACTTAACCATGCTGAGAAGGTTTGATTTAAAATATTCATAACATGTTTTTCGGTTTTCTCGGTAAAAGAACTATTGTTCTATTATGTAGCAATGAATTTAGTATGTTTAGATAAGTTCGTTTAGTATGTTTAATTTTGTTCGTTCAGTATGTTTAATTTAGTACGTTTAGTATGTTTAAAATAAAATCAATTACATGTTAAAGTAATGTGTTTCTTATTTTGGTACTGCATGACGTGTGTGCCAAATGAGGAGGAAAAAAAGTTCCTTACGAGAACCATAAATCACAACTAAACATCCTCTTAACTGGGTGCAGTTGAACTGAGTGTTGCCGAATACATTTACACGAGTCTCAAATATCAGTTGCTCGGTTTTCATTTCGAAGGGCCGTACACATGCTGCTATTTTTAACAAGCAAACTATAAATCGTTTCCGTTTAATTAGTTTCTTCCTTATCGGAAACGACCACAATGACCATGAAAATGTCTTCACTTAGCAAAACAATTATTCTATTTTTATCTCTACCTCAGCGTCCAAATTTACATTTTCAATAACAATGAAAACGACTTACAACTGCAAAAAGACTTACCAAATAGAAAGACAGCAAAGTAGATGGAAAACATGTTTGTTGTTTCAAAGTTTTCAACGATGTCTTCACGGTTGCATTTAGCTGACAATGAATGTACTTGTCTTTGACTTGTTAAAAGTTGTTAGCTTCGCAGGGCACTTGTTGTTACTGTTACACGTGAGGGCGACAGACCGCTGAAGAAAGTCACATCCACTCGCTAAGAAGTTCGATCACCGAATGCGATTTGCCGCCGTTCGTATTCACCAAGTTGCTCAGCCCTCCAAACGGCTGCCTGCGTTTTGGTTTTGGATTTCGTTTTGTTGCTCGGGAGGCATTTATGGTAGCGTTTGTGTTCTGGGCTATATATGTGGGTATATATATGTGTGTGTGTGTGTGGGTCTCATTCGGAGATATACAATACGTGTTGCCTTGTGGTGGTAATGGTCTTCTATGGGTTGACACTGCAGGGGGTGCAGGCCCATCTTGACAGGTCCATCTAGCAAAAGGAGCCAACAGGCTACCCCATGGATTTATTATTATTCATAAAATGTGTGCCTTTTTCAAAAGTCAAACTATCTACTGGCTGATCAATTTTCCAACCGCAGAATATATTCATCTATCCTTATGCCCCTAATTAATAACAATCATTACTTATCTAATACTAATAGAATATTTAAATAAGCAAAGGCTTATTATACAATTTATTATACATTTATTTCAATAAAAAAACGTGGATCTGCAGTTTTGCAAAATTCTAAACACCCTCTGTATATACACAGGTAGAAAATTCTTAACTCTGTGTGATGCATTTACTAAACATTTGTGCATGAACTCCGTGTATAAATAGTTTTTTTTTTCTTCCTTTTCTTCAGCATGCCGTTTGGTCGCTCTCCAAATATTGATGGTATCTTCATTTTTGGCCAATTCTACGCATGACATATTCTCTTATCACGTCCCGCCTTTGTGTCCGCCCGGTCGCCGGGACATTTTTAATCTGCATTTAATCTCCGACGGTGTTTCCTTTGACCTGGGGTGCTTTCAGGCACGTTATGTGGTCCGTAATGCTTTTAAAAGTCAAATAGCAAACAAACAAAACATTCCCAGACGGCCGAGAACTAACAATCGCCAAACTATCACCACAAAATTCTGAGTACACCTTGGAAAATTCAAGTTCCTATATCTAACAATAAGTACATCCTGCTAAAAAATCATTTCTTAGAAGACGTACACGTGATAACTGAGGTGATTGTTTGCCCATGTTTCATTTGATGAATTATCTGGCTGAGTAAGTTTTCAATTACGGCCCAAGATTGGAGCTTGAGTGTACATGTAATCGAGATTTCGCCCAGTGAAACGTTTAGAGGATTAATTTGAGGGGGAGTTTCGGCTACCTGAGTCAATATTTATTTATGGGTTTGACTCGCTTGATTTATGATATCGTGGCCGTTGCCGTAAACCATGCTGGGCGATCGCATCTTGGGCGCAGACCGAAGAATACAGATAGATTGCCAATCGGGGACAATTCATGCATAAATATTTGAAATTTTATGCGACCATTGTTGCGATTTTTGAATTCCGAAGATTCGTAGATTAGTTTACGATAGGTTTTGCAAATGTCGCGTAGATGTTATTAAAAGATGAGCCGAACGGCGATAAATTATCGTTACTACTTTATTGCATTATTACAGACAGCTGTGGGTAATCAGTGATCAAAGGTACCGACATATATGTACTATTTGCAAAGTGTGATAAAGTATTGAAAGTCGTAAAGTGCATTAAAGTATTAAAAAACTTCATTGCTATTAAAAAAATTAAAGAAATTATTTGAAAATGAGGTATTAAAAATATTAAAGTAAATTAATTTAAAATTGAAAAATTAATAATAATTGTTAGCGACCTCTAGGAAGATTTAGCATAATTAGTGTTATTCTAAGTCCATAGATTTCTGTATTAATTCGACGAAACTACATAGGGATAGTTGGGTACTTGCTATATAGATGGCGCTATAGGTACTATTTTAAAACTCAAATTTTATTGCACTTTTCCTCGTCGACCGTCACCGTAAAAATGCAAGTGATTTTTAAAGCACTTTATATTCCAGTAAATTTTTTACGGTGCGCGCGTGCCTAGTGTAAGTGTACGATTTTCGCTATAAAGTTATATTCAGTCGATATCACTTTCTAAAAATTTTATATACAAGAAGGAACGACTTCACCGAGAGATTCCATCAGGTTTATTTCGCATTGTTAATGCATCCAGATGCTTTTCGCCGGCGCGACGTAGTGCTTTTTACATCTTAAACGCCACAACGAAAGGTTTTTAGTGTTTGCGCATAATTCGCATTTTATTTAAATAAATTTCCTGCTCGGAGGCGCAATTCACGCCCGACGCGCGCCATTTTCTGTACGTCGCGGGACGGCATAATGCTAATGGACGCTGGAAGGTTGGCCGCATTTATCAAAAGCTTTTTTAGCTCGTTTTGCAATGTATAAAACTAGACAAACCCTTCCTGGGGCAACGCAGGAGATAGGGCAAAGAAGTAATATCCATAATTAATATGAAAAAATTGGACGTTGCGCCAATAACTTATTTATTATTTAGTTAGCGATTTCGCGTGGCGTCCTGCTTGATGGCAGGCAGCGAGAAGCGCGCTTTTGCAAAAGAGAAAAAAGTGAAACATCAAAGGGATTTTCGTTAACGTGCTTTTTTTCCTCGGCGAAACGTTTCCGGCCGTTCATCTGAGCGCTTTTTTTAAGTCGACGCCGCCGATCGTACACCCCCGAAAATACGCGCCCGCATACATCCCTTCGCGCGAGCGCCGAATGAAAAGCGCTTATTTGCGGTGCGCGCGGGGAAGCGCGGGCGAAAATATGAAAGCAGCGCCGCCGCTCGGCCGTAATAAAGCTATCTATTCGGGCGATTTTTAGCGGCTTTTTTGGATAATGTGTTTCTATTTAGATAAGAAACCTCGAGCGCTGCACGTATATGACATTGTATTATAAAAGTGGTTGCGCGATCCGCGTGCAGGGCGGCGGGGTTGGAAGCGGGGGCCCCGAGCGGGTTGATGGCATGATGTGATGTTATTCTGACGGGACAGCCATGCTTGTTCATGCGTGAACTTAAAAGCTTACCACTGCACGAACACGTACGGTGGATGCGCGGGAATGTGTTTGTGTGTCCGTGTGCGTGGAGCTTTTTCTTTCTGTCGGAGAGACGATCGTGACAGACGGAACGAAGAACGAGTCTTCGTGAGGAGCACAGCCCGAACATAAAGTATGAAGTTGTAATAATCGTATTGATTTCTACCTACGACAGTTATGCGATGATTTTTTTGCCGAAACAGATCATCTTTAAATGTGCCTCAATTATTCGGTAGTTTTCGATTAAAAATGATGTTAGTATGAATCATATGAATCATGAGTATGTTCTTTATTTGGATCACATTAAATATAATTATAAATGAAATATATATTTTAGAGTCAACCACTGACGACTCTTCCGACAGATATTTAAATATATTTGTTTACAGACTTTTTTTTGTTTTACCGAGCGACTGCTATGGTCATTAGCTCTATTCAATTCTTTTTCAATGTAATTAGTCATATTCAAGGCTAACAATATTGATAAGAAGAAGAATTCACTTTAATATGCATCCCCACCGAGAATCGAACCCGGGACCTCATGGACAGTGGTCATCGACCATACCACTGCGCCACTTGGCTGGTTTTATGTTGTTTAGATTGTTTGTTTGTGAAGTTATATATTATGTTGCATTGTTGTGTGTTGTGTTGTATGCTGCATTACAGAGCTGAGTTTTTGAATTTATTGTGTGTAGAGTTGAGGGTGTAGAGTTGTGTGTAGAATGTTTGTTGTATATGTGGGTGAGTGTGTTGTAACATGAGTGTATGTGTGTGAAAAATTCACACAGAAAGAGATGTAAGTCTCGAGTAATACGCCGTGGTGATACCCGGTAAGCTACTCAGCTACCCTATAATTACAATAAACAATGAAATGAAGAAAACCGACATCATTATTATTGCGAAGTCGAGTTATAAGGAATTTAAGGAATTTTATGCAAATTTTATACATAAATATTATAGGTAGGTAATGTTTCCTTGAAAAACTTCAATTAAAAAGTCATAAATACATACGCTGTGGAACCTGATTCCTTAAACGTATAATTGTTGTTGAATTATTTTACTATAATATATAACATGATTGGTATTGCAAACTAACATTGATATACGAGGAAATCTGACGTATATGGAACCTGCTGTACACGAAATTCTGCCTACGACGGAATATTTACGTGACTTATGTACTAATAAATGACCTCTAGTATGCGGAACGTGCCCAACGGAGACGGAAAGAAATATTTGAGTTTAGTGGAATCTTTTATATGGTCAGCCCCCATCATTAAACGTAAATGCAATAAACCCGAACTGCTCAGCTATCACAGATCACTTCATTTCTGCCGGCCACAGATGTGATAATTCAAATTTAAACATTTTGATGTGAAAAACACGATTTTTGTCACTGTTTTACAAGTTTAATTGGTAAATGGTACGATGTGCATTTCGCCGTCAGGCATCGTCGGGTATTGGCGTGACAAAAATCGTGTTTTTCACATCAAAATATCAACATGTTTTACCAACAACCTACAGTCCTCTCCATTAATTACAAATTTAAAAATCCTACATTTGACAAACAAGAGCTATAACTCAATGTTCTTGAGGTAATTTACATCCAACAGGCCATAAATACACATCCCAATACTTTGCTAAACGACCACGCGGACATTGCAATAAACACCCCACTCACCAAAAACATTGTACCTCTTAGTATTTAAGCTGCTTTTTGTGATTTTGTTGCTTCAGTACCTGATGATGGCGAAAACCGAAATGTACCTTGTACAAAAATAAATTATATTTGTAGAACTGTGAAAAAAGTGTGTTTATTCATCAAAAAATTTATTCAACATGTTCTATCAATAAGTGACAGAAGACTTTCAAATATATCAAAAATATTATTATATTCTCATCAAAAAGGAAAGGTTTATAATTATAGATGTCCAGCCAAGTGGCGCAGTGGTATGGTTGCGCATGAGGTCCCGGGTTCGATTCTCGGTGGGGATGCATATTGAAGTAAACTCTTCTTCTTATCAATAATGTTAGCGTCCAATATGACTAATTACATTGAAAAAGAATTGAATAGGGCTGATGACCATTGCAGTCGTTGCTCGGTAAAATCTAACAAAAAAAATTATAGATAAAAAAAATAATTATAGATTATCAGAATGGGTTCCTACATTTCCTATATTCCTCTTCATTGCCTGCATGGAATTAATATAGTATATATTCTCAATTTGTATATATAATGACATAAACATCATTCGATAGGCATAAGAAATGAGTTATTCTTACATATTTGAGAGCTAATACTTTGCAATAATTTTTCTCAGCTCAATCACAGATCTGCTATCATACAGTCTTCACGTCAAATTGCCAAATTCTATATAAACATATATTCCCACAGTCAGCCAAGACATCGCGGCAAGGATAGAGTTAATTCGAAGTACCAGGTCGGGTTCCCGGGGTCTCCGAGGCGCAGTTGGTTCCCAAAGGTTGCTGGATCGAACCCGACTCCAAATTTTCTTTTTCCGTATTAAATTTCAATTTCAATTAATTAATTTCTATTTTTGTAAATTCATTAATTGTGCTAAATGATTACATGTTCTTCTTTGATATGTCAATGCTGGCTAGTCAGGGGTCGTCAAATAAGTTGTGTGAATGAGCTAGGAAAAATTTGCAATACTTGCTCTCAAATATGTAATTCAACTTCACACTAGATTGCCAAACTCTATATGACTTATTCTTACTGTTATCAAACTTTAACTGAACTAAAAATATGATGCACCTTCACCAAAATCTCCTATTCAAACAGAAACTTTCGAATATTCACGTTTTCATTCTGAATTAGATTTTCTTGTTCCACAAAAAGTATCTTCACCAATTTGTGTTATTTCTCCAAGTGGGAGAAAACTTTTTTAACCTCTCAAAGACAATAAACACTCGAAAGCATGATTGTGAGTTATTGTTTCCATTATTTTCTTCATTTAAGAGGATTACATAATAATGCCGCATCGTCCGGTGGCGGCGACGACCCTAAAAGTTGGATTTATCAAGGACTTCGCTTGACTTGAACAATACGCTCTCAGAAGTTTTCTTTTCTCTCCTTTCTGAGAAACCTGAGGACGATTACATCAATATCCGCACGCGCGCATTAAAAAGATAAATGAGAAAACATAATTAAACAATTCTGATTTATTCATTTCCGTTAATAAAATCGAGAAAAAGCTTAATTTCCCACGAAAAAATCTTAATGTAAAATGCCTTATGTGTTTGATTTCGTCATAATGTGAAAGGAGGAATACTGCTCTTTTAATCAATAGACGCACACCAGTGTAATATCAGCGTGTCGTGGAATACGGAATGGCGGCAGGAACAACGCGCGCGACGTAGTCGTAATCAAAACTTCCTTTATTTCCGTCGCTGACGGTGTGCTCCTTCTTTTTTTTTGCGCGCCTCTCTTGCCGTCTGCCGGCTAACTAGCATATCTTATGTATATGGGCACACACGCGCACACGCCGCCGCCGTCGCTACTGCCGCCAACGCGGCGTTATAGATTTTTTTAAGCGACAAGGAGCACACGCGCAGTGCGCCTTATTAATACGCCGAAACTTAAAAAAGCACGTCGACTGTTTCGCTGGCCGGCTGCACAGCGCCCGAAGGCACAGCAGCAGCAGGAGCAGGAGCGCGTGGATAGCAGCAGAGGCTGGTGAGACGAAGGAGGGCGGGCGCCACAATGAGCGCCGGAGAGAAAAGAAGCAAAAAAAGCGAGGGTGGCCTCGTTAGAGGGTACAAAAAATACAAGATTTGCATTCTCCAGTGAGGCCTGCTTCATCCTGCTTCCCTCATTCTATGTCTTTTTCCCGCTTTCTGACTCAACGGCCTCAAAATTACGCCTAGCACCCGGAAACTGGGGAATTTTTGCGTATTACTAGAAGTCAACATCCAAAAAATGTATAAAAAAGTTTATAATAAAATGAATACGATTGATTTCATAATTTCAGTAAGTTTAATTTCGAAATCGAAATAGTCGCATCTAACTTAAGAGCCTAGGAAAGAATGATTAGAGTATTTTTGTTGCCTACTTTAGTGTTTATTCTTACAATTAAATAATTCTATACGTTAAGAGGACTGTATATCGTAGTGGGACTAAAATCTGAAATTCAAACTTTGTTCTAAAATATTTTCTACTCTATATATCATAAAATTATCATTTTTATGGTAATCTATTCTCTATCAAAACTACTTATGGTGTGTCATTCAGAAACAGAACCTATTTTTGCAGGTTTTCTGAAAATTAATAGTAGTTTTAAAGTTTACATTTTTATTAATATTCCTTATAATCCTAGTATTATAAATCGCGCATAATTCGATACTGAGTGATGCTACAAACTTCTGCAAGACTTTTTCGATTAGTTTCTTGGAATTAATATTATAAATGATAAAAGCTGAGTAATAATGTAATAAAGGCAATATTTTTGTGGTCAGGGAAATTACTTGACTTCAACTAAAGATTTCAATTTATTTATATTTGTCTTAATTCTATCGATTCAGAATTAAATTTATCACTGATTCAGGCCGATTCGATTAATTGTGTAAAATTGTTGTTATATATCGGTGAAGTTGAGCATAATAACACCAAAAATGTAGGTCTCCGAAAATTGTATTAAAGATACCATTTTTATGTTTATTTCTTTTATCACTAGAATATTAAATCATACACCTCTAGGTTCAGTATGATATTTGAATACATGAAATGCAAATAAATGTGCTATCTTTAGAAGAATCTGATTTAAGATAACAAAAATGTCGACGTAATTACACCCAACTTTCACGATTCCTAAAATCTGTTATATTGTAATCTGTTATATGTAACTTATAGAAAAACAGTTCCAGAGGAATGAGGTAATTTATACAGTGAATCAAGTGGTGAATGATTTGTACTACTAGGAATAAGTTAAATATGAATAAAAATTAAATTTTTAGAACATGTCAGTTTTCGGAGACCGACGATGTTCTTGTTTTTACCCAACTTCACCAACTAAACAATTAATCTAAATTGATTTCTAATGAATTAATCTAGAGAATGTTGTGAGAGTTAATTGTAAATTACATTCTGAATCGATTGGTATATGACTTGTATATTTAGGAAAATAAGAGATATAAATAAATGCTAAATCTTTGGCAGAAGTTAAATTTTTTGGACTGGAAATTGCCGCTACTTTTATCAGTCATAATATCAATTCTAAGTAACTAAACGAATAAGTGTTGCTGAAATGTGTTGAAATTTTTTCACTGCATCGATTGGTGCGTTATTTATAATACTATGATTTTGGGAAATATGAATAAAAAGGTGAATTTTAAAAATACTCCGTTTCGGAAAACTGACAATGAAACTATCTAACATAATATGGATGTAGTATTATTTTGCACAAACACAAAAAAAAGAGTTTGAAAAATGTCTTATGAGTTTTATGAGTTTTATGTGTTTGTGTAAAACAATATTACAATCATGTTTTATCAAGCAGCGACAGTAAACTCCATCAATTATATTAAAAATGAGACAACCTCAAGATTAACCGTCCTCTATCGGAAATTGAAATTACA
>JAODAC010000018.1:403780-419158 GCA_027575185.1 Mimaenictus wilsoni | reverse complement strand
TTCATTTAACTTTCATTCTCTCTCCATTGTGAATGCTAAACAGTGGTCGCGTGAATTTAGAAAATTGAGGAATTGTAGTAGCTGCCTATTAGTAATTTACCTGGTAAACACCTGAGTTGAGTAGGCGGTCATTGGGAGTTTTTAATTTGGAATTAGTTAGTTATTTGATGGAATTAGCATTGTACATAGTCGCCAATAAATTTAATTGTTTCAATTTGTTAGTTATTTTATAAGATACAGAGCCTACAAATGGAATTTTAACATAAATTATGTTGCATGGTTGAGTAGTTGGGAAGAAGAGGTTTTGTGTTATTAATTTTAATTTTTTATTTAATAAACCGTCTACCCAATAATCTCTATATCCATTATTACGGGCGATATTCTTAATTGTGCTAAGTTCTAACTTGAAGTGGTCGGTTGAGAGTGGGGTATTAACTAATCTATGAATTAAATAGTTAAGGAACGCCAATTTAGTTGTAATTGGATGGAATGAACCCTATGGAATTATGCTTTCCGGAAGATGGAAAATTCTACCTTGTCCGTTACTTTTTTTATTGTTAAATCAAGAAAGTTGATTGATTCATTTAACTTTCATTCTCTCTCCATTGTGAATGTTAAACAGGGGTCGCGTGAATTTAGAAAGTTGAGGAATTGTACTAGTTGCCTATTAGTAATTTACCTGGTAAACACCTGAGTTGAGTAGACGGTCATTGGGAGTTTTTAATTTGGAATTAGTTAGTTGTTTGATGGAATTAGCATTGTACATAGTCGCCAATAAATTTAATTCTTTCAATTTGTTAGTTATTTTATAAGATAGAGGGCCTACAAATGGAATTTTAACATAAATTCTATTGCATGGTTCAGTAGTTGGGAAGAAGAGGTTTTGTGTTATTAATTTTAATTTTTTATTTAATAAACCGTCTACACAATAATCTCTATATCCATTATTACGGGCGATATTCTTAATTGTGCTAAGTTCTAACTTGAAGTTTTCGGTTGAGAGTGGGGTATTAACTAACCTATGAATTAAATAGTTAAGGGACGCCAATTTAGTTGTAACTGGATGGAATGAACCGTATGGAATTATGCAGTCCGTGGCAATTGCTTTCCGGAAGATGGAAAATTCTACCTTGTCCGCTACTTTTTTTTATTGTTAAATCAAGAAAGTTGATTGATTCATTTAACTTCATTCTCTCTCCATTGTGAATGTTAAACAGGGGTCGCGTGAATTTAGAAAATTGAGGAATTGTACTAGTTGCCTATTAGTATCTGACCAGATGCAAAAAAAACATCATCCACGTACCTATACCATTTTGTGATTTTTCTAATTAGTGGATTACCTGATGAAAATAATTGTTGCTCAAAAGAATCTATAAATGTAAATCCGAATGTAAACCCTTAATGACCAACAATACCTTATATTAAGCTCCCCCCTTACCCCTAATATTGAACCCCCCGTTTAAATATATTCTTGAATAAATACGCGAATTGCGATTGTAACAGGCTAGAACCTGATGATGCCTTGCGGCGAAATGTATATTGTTCGAAAATAAACTAATTTGTAAAACATTGGAAAAAATTTGTGTAACTTCTGTGCTAATTACATATAATATGGGCTCTTAGTAATCAAATGAAAAATTGTTCAAGGAAGAAATTTTCACGCTGACTCGATTGGTATGTGATTTTCAATCCTCCAAAGAACCGTGAAATATGAATAAAAAATGAAAAACCGACATTTTTTGGAAAATACGTTTTTTACACGATATATTTTGTAATAATTACTCAACTCGACTCAAATTTACCGCTAAAAATTTGTATAAAACTATATTTAATAAGGAATCGATCCGTACAAGAATGAGCATTCTATGATATGTAGTTTTGGAAATATTTTAGAACAAAGTTTGAATTTCACGTTTTAGTTCCTCATTTTGCCCTTACATGATACAGTCCGCAGGAAACTGTAATAGTTAAGAACACCACTTTTAGATGGCGTAACAGATAATTTATATTTGATCGATATTGATAATATCGATAATTTCAAAACGTATTTTGATATCGTTATAACGGAAAACTGAAAATTATAGATATTATAGTCCAGATGCAAAAAACATCATCCACGTACTCGATCCACACTATCCACGACTCGATTGGTATGTGATTTATAATCCTCAAAAAAACGTGAAATGTGAATAAAAAATGATAAACCGACATTTTTTACACGATATATTTTGTAATAATTACTCAACTCAACTTAAATTTACCCTTAAAATTTTGTATAAAACTATATTTAATGAGGAATCGATCCGCACAAGAATAAGCATACTATGATATGTAGTTTTGGAAATATTTTAGAACAAAGTTTGAATTTCACGTTTTAGTTCCTTACATGATACAGTCCGCAGGGAACTGTAATAGTTAAGAAAACCACTTTTAGATAGCGTTACAGTTAATTTATCTTTGATCGATATTGATAATATCGATAATTTCAAAACGTATTTCGATATCGTTATAACGGAAAACTGAAAATTACAGATATTGTAGGCCCAGTTTGAGTATACACATTCTCAATGGTAACCTTTAGAAACATCAATATAGTTTAGAGTAGCAGGAGCAGAATCATGGGTATGACAGGTTATGTCATCATATTATGTACATCATGTCATGTTATGTATCATGGGTATGACGTATTCCTTGTTGTAGTCACTACATGCGTTGTGAATTGAAATAAAAGTCATTAATAATTAACCATACTTAAAACGTATATTATACAATTATTTATAACTTAAATATTGATTCAATGTTTCAGGACAAAGAAGTGGCTAAAAATAAGTTGAGAAGCACTTAAAAAAAAAACAGAAAATTGAACAATTCAAACTTCATGACTTTTATTTCAAATATTATTAAAGTTTCAATTAGATTGTTGATAAGTTAAGACCTCCTTTCGTCTTCAATAGAATTAGTGAATTATTTCCTTTTGTATTCCTGCATCTTGTAGCTTTGTTTATTTTGATGAACTCATTATTATTCCCCCGATTTTTTTTTCCGCCGTGCGCATCTTTTATTCTTTTATCTCCTCTCGTGTTTCAAAAACCTTTGTGCCCTTGCGCCAGCGGGGCCTCCAAGTTTATTGCAAACAATTTTAAATACGGTAATTTCCTTCCTGCGTCCCTTGAACGGAATGGGGCGCATCAACCATATTCCATATTCTAATTACATTATTCATCGGCCAAAGAAAAGACGCGCTCGAAAGGAACTTAAACAAAAGCACACGCCGCGCCGTGCGGGAGAAAAAAAAGTGTAACCCAAACCGAAATCCCGCCGTTGATTGGAAACGATATGCAAAAGAATTAGGGGGTGCGCTGACGCTGTGGGCGCGAATGAAAAGAGTTTGCAGCGTGCCATAAATATTTCCGCGTCGATGACATAAAAAGGCCTCGCGCCGAAGGAGAAAAAGTGAAATGTAATTTATTTTCATTAGCGGCTAATTGGAAAAATGGAAATAAATATTGAATTTTCATTAGCGCTTAGACGCGCTATGCTGTTATGCAAAGAGGAAGAACGAAGCGAGCAATTCACCTTCGTCATTTTCCTATTTTCTGTCCCCCGCGTTTCTTGTGTCCTGCAACGAACTTGGCGGATGAATTCGGAAGGGGGTTCGATTTCTCAATATTCATATCACATTCTCATATTCCCCGTCTGGCGTCTCGGTGGCTCATTTCGGCTGGCGTTTTTATTTTTCCAACCTAACTGCGTCCGATAACGAAGCCCGTGCGCAGGACGGCGCACGCGTTTTACCAAATGAAAACGAGGCAAAAAAACGCGAACGCCGGCGAAAATCTACTAGATTCGGGCATCCATTAGTCTCTCTCGCCGGGGCCGGCGCTTTTTTATTGGCGAGTCATTAATTATCTCTTTAATGGACTGCCTCCGAACGTCAGAAATGATTCGGGGAAAAATGCCCCATGATTTTTCTAAATTAAACAACGTAAGGACAACAGGGAGAGTCTTCCGTAGATATGATCAAATAAAACACATTAAAATATTCGATATATTCGATATATGTTTGTTAAAATATTAATGTTATCCAAATATTTCAGAAATATTAACAAATTTAAGACGTATATGTTCGTATTCCTAATACTGTTCAGGTTATAGATGTTTACATATTTTGTGTAGCTTTTGTTTGCTCCTTGTTTCTGAGTCCCCTCAGGCAGCGCAGAGTGTGCTGACCAGCAGGAAGACAACGACGATGACGATGGTGGTGGCAGAGGCGCACCGTGCAAACACAACGCGTATGAATATGTTTAACTTGAGGGCAGGCCTTTGCGCGGACGAAAGGGGCAAATTTATATTCGCCAGAGCGCCAGCCATCAGGCGGAGCTGAAGCTGAATATAAACTACGGCGGAGCGTTTCCCCGGGCGCACACAGCGAGTGAGTAAATACATTTAGCGATACAAAGCGGGCGCGCCATCGACGTGCGCCATTTTTAACGTCAAACAGCTGTCACTTGCTCTAATGTTGCGCCACCTATCAATGACTTTACATACTAAACATATAATTCTTATATATTCACTACCGCAGAAGATTCATTCTTGTAAACTTCCTCTAGAAAAGTCGCTACTACCAAGATCGGTATTTTGGTACTATAGATTTGGTTATTTTATATTTTAGTTAGGTTAAGGTGAGATAACATGTTTTGTTTAAGCTGGTGAATGCTAGAATGGAGTATTCCTTTAAGAATAATTCATTGACCAGCCAATTGGCGTTTTTTTGAGGTTATGACTGGTCCTGTCCCGAGGCGAGGTTGTAGCTTACAAGACAATCATCCGGCCTATATTAACGTACGTCTGCGAAGTATGGATCCTGACTGGAAAAAGGCAAAACTTGACGCCTTCGAGAGAAAAATATTGCGTAGAACTCTAGGTGCCATATGGGAAAATAAAACATATAGGATGCGGCACAACAAGGAACACTATCAGATTCTGAGAAACGAATCAGCCTCTAGATCAGGCCTGAGCAAATGGCGACCTGTAGAATTTTCAACAGTGTCAACGGGTTGTTGTTTACCTTCTTTATATTTATAGATGTTTAAGTTCTGCATAAGAAGCGAGTTCACTACGCTATGAACTACGATTCTACCCAGTACACACCTTCATTTTCCATCGCATCCACACCTCTGTGGAACGCAATACGTTCACCACGCTATAAAAAAGGGCTGCCGACTTTGCTTCACCACATGTTCCGATCACGTTAGCTTTCACACCGCCTGATCGGGTCTTCATTATATAAATGCAATTTAAACAAAAAGTAATTAAACCACTTCTTCTGTACATTCACTCTCTTCACTCCCTTCACTCCATAGATACCTTTGTGGGGTTTCTACCCACGCATCTGCGATGCACATTTTTCGTAAAGCTGTGGAAAATCTCTGCCGTCACAAATGTCTTTCTTCCAGTTGTATAAATTCTTCTAGGCTTTCCTATCGCTATGCTATTTTACTTTTATTGCTTTATTGTGCTTCTACATTCCTAGAGTTGCTCGTCCCGACACGGTCCCCGCTCTAAAGCTTAAAACCCTTGGATAGACACGTCCGTTTTATAGCACAGCGGTACCCTTCGCCGTTCGATTGCACTTCTCCGAACGGCGGACTTTCTACACCGCATGTACGTCCCCGTGGTCTTTTTCCCCCGCTGACTGATGGTTTGCACAGCATCGCCGCAGCCAGCGGCTACCTACCCTGTTGCCAAGTCGCACCGGCACGAGTCTCTCTCGCTCGGCTTACCTCCCTCAATTCTACTTAAGTCCTAATTAACCAATCACCATGCACCGCGATCATCCCCGCTAACAATCTAACAACCTTCAAAGTTCAACCCCCTCAAGAGCAGCTCCGAAGTTCTAATATTTTTCTAACTTCTTGGTTCTCGACCACACTCACGAACACAACGTCTTCTCTTTGGTCTACGTCTACGCGCTCAGCACTGTTCGCCACTTACACTTGTTACTTTGTAATAAACTCCGTTGTTACTTGAAGCAGTGTATTTTTCACTACACCATGTTCACAGATCTCCCGTCTCAACATTACATAACACGCATTCCTCACCTTCAATTATTCGCCACCCCTTAGTTGATGATGGGTAAGAGTCCAGTCCCCGCTGTTTCCTTCCGCTTTGTTACCACCTTCAAAATTGCCACCTCCTTTCCATGCTCACTCAGCCACTCTTTTACCCCCTTTTTTTTCGCCTAGTTATCACGCGCCCACTCCTCTTTCATTCCTATACTATCACTCCCTACATGCCTCCCAGGAATCTATCCCCCTCCCATCTCCCATCCACACCTTCCATCCTTTCTCCTCCGATCCAGTCCGAACTCATTATTGTAATATGTTCCTTTCAGTGGCCCTGATTACCAAGAATAATGAGGACAACTTTGCCACTCCGCCAGAGTCGTTTCATATATATACAGATTAAAGTAAAACAATGAAGTATACGAGGAGACTTAATTACAGCCAGTGTCTAAATTTGTAAAAATTCAAAATCTAAGTTAGGATGGACACATTGTAAGTATGAAGGAGGAACGGATACCAAGAAGTGCTATATATTGCTAGATGTTAGATAAACAATAAGAGGAAGGCCAAGAAAGCGGTGGATGGAGTTAAAGAAGATGCTAAATACAATTTAGGCATCGAAGACAGGAAGGAATTGCTGCCCGCAATAGAAAAGATTGGAGGAAGGAATTGAGAGAGACCAAGGCCCAAATTGGGCTATATCGTCCGCTTTATATAATTGCAAGGTGCTGGGATATCGAGAAGGTGTTATGACATTTATCACATTATAGAAATGCTTTTAAAATGTAACCTGTAAAGTGTAATAATCGGAATGGGGCAATGAGCTACGTGTGAATGTATTTTTTTATTGCACTAGTATCATCATCATATGGTCATCAGAATTCATTTTATTTTCCAAATAATTACTAAATTTGTGATTTTCTTCATAAAAATTGTCTACCAATGATATTTGTTGAAGTTTCGCTGGAGTCATTCAGAATGACAATGTGTGGTGTTGTCCCACAATAAAAGAGATAACGTGGATGAAGATGGACTCGCAGGTGTTTCATATAATAGAGAATGGGACCATGAGCCCATTGTTGAACCCGTTTTTCAATGGCTATGACAACCATGAAGATTTAAGAGGGGAAATAACTTTGAAATTCCATCGCGTCGGTTCCGTTCGTTTTAATTATTGGTAAGTAAACCAAACCTGCAGATCATTGGTACTGATTTCAGACTTTTTAAATGTTTCTTTTATAACCTATGACGTTTACAGTCTTTAACAAAAGATACCAGCCTTACATTAACTGATCTAGTATAATTCAAGATTATTCTGTTACAAAGTGCATTTGTAATACTGTTAAAGATCTTTAAAACTACGATGCTATACGTAACATACACGCGTCTTAACATCTTAATCAGTAGAAGTTTCCAGGAAATTAGGTTCCACCCAAACATAAATCCACGAAAAAATATAAAACGTTGAGACACTAAGACAATTCTCAAGAAAACAACACGTACGCAGCAGCATGTCCATCTCAACAAGGTCTTTGTTTCTCGGTTTGGACCGTCCCCAACTGAAAAATCCCCACAACCCTTATTTCCTCTACCCCCACCTCCCCACCTCGTTCCAAGCATCGTCCGTCCAATTCCTTGTTTATATATTTTATATCGCGCGGCGTGTTATTTTTTCATTTTTCCAAGAGATTAATATTTTTGGACACACTAATGGTGCACGTCACTGGCTATATATCACTTGTTTCAATCTAGCGCTCGTTTTATGTTTCAACCACCCCCGCGTCGCCCACATACGTACACACACACGCTCCCGTGCACACGTCGCCCTCCACTCGTGTATGTATAACGCGCGGGAGATGCCGCATAGCGGGAGAGAGAGAGAGTGAAAGAAATGACAACGTACGGAAACGTCGAGTGCTGTAAGAACATTAGGCAATCGCCACCGGATTCGTACGTAGTGCCTCGTTGGATGAGGCGATGCGCACGTACGAAGGACCTCTTCGTGGAGAGAGTGCCACACGGGTTCTCTTTCCCTCATTTGCGATGGACCTTCCGCGAAATGAAAAAACAACGCGTCGTTCGTGTCGGGAAAAACAATGGAGGCGGCATTCGGGGAGGATATCTATGACGACAACGGGCCACGGCCGGTGGCGGCATCATGATTTATACCCAAAATTTAGCTGCGACTTCCGACACTCGCGTTTTCCGAAAATAAAAAAAAAAATGACAAACAAACTGCCGATCGCACATCGTACATGTGATTTTTATTGGCGCATAAAACTCTAAGTACACTTCGAAAGCACGGATCATATTTTAGTTCATTTCAAACACTCAATTTCCACAAATAAAGTTATAAGACTTAATTTTTGCTATGTTTCGGGATTATTTTTAGCACAGTTGATATACATTAGATAGATATTTGGAGAAATCGGTTTGTTTTAATTTAAAAACTTCTTCTGTATGCGGAAACTTCAAATCAAGTAATCCCGTCTAAAACAGAAAATTGTCCAGTTTTCATGCGTAAACGAAATGAAATATTTGTAGACAACGAAATATATTTTATATCAGCAAATCACAGACGTCGCGTCGCCACATATACCCAAAGCGGGCTCATAATCCTGTATTTTTTTTATTGACGTTTCAATCGCAACGTGTACTGATAAATTTTTTTTTTTAAACTTTTTGCTCACTTACTTAAAACAGACTGTCAATACCGGAAAAACGGTTGATCCCGCATGTCTTTCTGTATGCCACAGATTTCACTGTAATTTATATTTTTTCGAAAAGATGATATTAAGTAATCCTGACTTTGAGTTGATCCGAATTAGTTCAAGTGTTTCAGTGTTGGTATAGTGGTCAAATATACTTACCTGTTAGTACCTGATGATATTGGCGGTAAAATTAAACTTATATAGTTTTCATAAGATGGGCATAAGGTAGGCAATTAAAGTCACGAATTACATTAATTGAAACAGAAAACAGCGAGCACAGCACGTTACCATTTACACCACGAAGGCGCACAAATAAATGTATATGGTCCCACTTTCTTTCGGTGTTTGGCAACTGTAGACCTCAAGAAGGTTGTTGTTCCGTCATATTTTTTTGCTGTTTCCTCTAACATGAGTTTAGAGGCACCTTTGTGAAGAAAAGAGTACGGAATGACGAAGAATTTGCGAAGAAGCGAATCTGAGAGTATTACGTAGTCCGACGAAATTTGTTCAGAACGCTATTCCTGAATTAACAACAACGTTCGTATAGTTTTAAGTAGGGGTCGGTACCTGGGCGCACCTGATGAGGGACTGTGAAGGACTGAAAAAGGACTGGTTAGGGCCCCAAGGAAGAGAAGGGAATATTGTCGGAAAATGGCTGGAGGAAGGGGGTGGGGAAGGGGAAGGGCTGGCTGTCACAATAAAAATAGGGCTAGAAAAGAAAATGAGAAGGTGTCTTCATAGGAAAGGGAGCGACGGAAAAAGTGACCCTGGCACGTGCAAGGTGTGGTTCGGAAGAGAGAGGATGGGAAGTTTGTATGGGAGGCTAGTTCAGAAAGTGTGTGCTGTGTGACTACGTGAGGAGGGATGGGATACGTGCGAACATTTAGCAGGGAAATGCATGGAAATGAATCAGGAATGGGCGGGAGGTATGCGAGAGGGAGGAAATGGGATCGTGGGGTGGTTAGGAGAAAAGCGAGAGGGGGTCGCCAGGGTGTCCGCGATAGTAACGGAGAAGAGAAGAAGGGAGGCTCGACAGGGGATGCTTGCGAGGCGGGAGAGTGTACAGGAATGAAGAGTGAAGGTGTACTTATTGTATTTACTGTGCTATATTTAATATTTTGTTAAATTTGTAAATAGATGTAGAGAGATGGAAGAAAGCAGTTAGGTAATTAATGTAATATATTTAAATAGTTTAATATGTATTACAACCCGATGTACAGTTTATATCGAACTTGACTTCAAAAATCGGACAGAAAGAAAAAAACATATATTTCCAGGTATGCCCTTTATGCAGAATCACAGCAAACACATTCAACTCCACCGCCGCAAACTGCTAAGTACGTTAATATCAAATCTCTCAGCATGCAATTCGCACACGGCGCACAAGAAGACCTAAACCAACCGGCTGCTCACACCACAAGCAACAAAACGCCGAGACACAGACGAGCGCTGCGCAAAAAGACGAGCACCGCCCGCAAATCGAACCGAACGGGGGACAATATAAATATTTTGTTTATGCATTCGCGAACAAAAATTATGTTGACAAGTAAACAAAGGCGAGATAAGTCGCGATATGCGCGGTAACCTCGCGAGTTATAGCCTAACCTCGCAGCCGACCGGCAGCCAACCCGGGCCCTTTCAGCCATCACGCTCCAGATGCAGCAAGGATGCAGTGAGCAAGGCATAGACGTACTACAGACGCTGGTCGACTTTTTGCCTGGTTTTCCATTTCGTTGGCGTTGTTTTCGCTTGCAGCCGCGCGACTCGTGCATACATAGATCTTTAATCAAATTTCTGCGGCGCTTCGCAGCAGAACGCATTCGGCATTTCGCGTTCGCAATACGCGAAACCGATGGGCGCGAGATGCATCGATGCATCTCTCGCCTGCCTCCCCTGCACCCACACGACCCACAAGCCATCTCCTTGTTCAGCACCCCGCTCGTTGGTGCAAGCAGGATTGACGCGCAGTAGGCCGATTTTAAGAAAAAAGCGTATTAAATCGACGCAGCACCGCGTGAGCGCTAAAAATGTACATTTCGCGATTCTTTGGCGGGAATTTTAATATATATAGAATAATGCTATCGGAATGAATGATACACTAATAGATAGCTTATCTATTCTGGGCTAATAATAAGTAGTTTGAACTTAAAATTTTCGTTTTTTACATAGAGTTATCGGGCGTAGACTTTACGCTTTTCTGGTGATATGAAGGAATAAAATGTATTCAAGACGTTATAAATCAGCATATTCTCCATTTCATAATCTATTAAATGATATATAGATTATGAATATCATTCTTGTGTGCGACCAATTTTAGTGGGTGTATATAGGAGCGCGCAGGTGACTGCTTGTAAATTTTCCATATACGAATCGCGGCGTAAGACAAATGCATGTCGATCCTGTGCTCATGCGTGGTGCGCGTCTCTCGCGTGAAGCAGAGTCGAAACTTGCATATGGAGAATTTACATGCAGTCCCCTGCACGCTCCTAATTACACCACAGAATAATACTCGTACGCAAATAAAATGGCAATAATCAAAACGCCATTAAATAGACTGTAAATTATAGAATATGCTGATATAAAAATCAGTGAATACATTTTATTTCTTCACTACTGCAGCAAAGGGTAAAGTTTACCCCTAATAATTCTATGTAAAAAAAGAAAATTTTAAATTCTAACCACTGATTATTGGCGTCGAATAGATATGCTATCTAATGGTGTTTTATTCATTCTGATACCATTATTCTAAATACGGCAAAATTCATGATAAAAAGACGAAAATCTGGATTTTTTAGTGTTTACGCGGCGTTGCGTCGATTTAAGTCGCTTTTTTTTCGAAATCGCCCCACTGTGCGGCGTCGATGTCACCGCAAGAATGCCGAGAGATTATTTATTTATGCTTTTTTATCTCCCGACCGGCGTTCCGCGTGTAATTCGGTTTGCGTCGCGCTGGTTGCGATGCGCATAAAATATCCGCGTCCACCACCAATGTCATAAATTTAATTATAAGCAAACAACGAACGCCCGTCATCGAAACGTCCGCGCGCGCACGCGGACTACAGCGGGCAAAAAGCCGCGATTAAAATGTGAATCGCTCGAAACAATGTTGCGCATTTGCATTTCAAATCCGAATTTAACGGAAATCAATGTCAACGCACATAAATCAGTCGCAACCCTCTTGCGAAATCCGAAATCACTTTCGAACTGTATTTCGTGGGCGACGCTTTATTTTTTTTTTTCGACAGGCGCACGCATATATTACGAGGAATATGTGGAATTTTTGCGCTGGATATTTGCGGATTTCTTAAATATTCTCGGGTTTCGCAGCGTTTTGCTTTCGCGTACGCGATTTGAAAGAATGCAGCAGCATCGCGAATATCTCATATACGGCGATATGAGAGACCGTACAAGAATACGGCGCGTGATGAAGCTCGATATGAGGAATCCGGAGGTGGATTGGGCGGCGGTGGTGAAGGCGGCGTTGGCGGTGCGCACCCGGCTCTATCTATACATATAAAGTATTAATACAGCGGAGTTAATATCGAGCCTGCATGGAATATTAATATTGAACTTTTCATCGGAGGGGCTGCGGCTGTCTTGCCTCCCTCACAATTTCAGCTTCATCCACACACAGCATCCTGCTAAACGTTGCAGGAATAAAACTGCAAAAAAAGCTCGCTGGAAAATAGAACTTCAAAACGGGAATTTCAAAGTTGAAACTTAAAAAAAATACACAACTTTTATGCATAAATCACATTTTTGTGAATATTTGTATGAATATTTTCCGTGGGAGATGCTACGATTTTCTGATTTCCTGTACCGCACGAATTTCGGCGAATATACGCCGCCAGGTTTTACCTACACGCGAAAAACCAGCACCACAACCACAAACCCGCATTAGACATAAGCCTGCAGACCGCCAGACAGCAGAACTGCCGAGGCGTGTTCATTCAACGATGAACGCTGCTGGTCAAAAATGTACGCTACTTCGTCGGCACCGCAACCACGCTCACACTCGCCATACAACTGTTTGGGGGCATCGAGCGCGCTTGTTTGGTTGCCTAACACAAAACACAACCACCACGCTCTTTCCATTATTTTCATTATAACCTAAACAAGATAATATGAGAATATGAGAGCATATATGCGAGAAAGGGACGAAAAGGTACTCCCGGGTTTGTTTTCCCTCCCTATTTTTGTTTTTTCGCCATTTTCGCTGTATTTGGCTGAGGAGTGGACTTTCGGGGAGCGAAATATCGAGGGCTTCTGGCGATCGAAACATAAAACGGTTTAGCAAACAGGCCATTAAACCCTAATGGGTTGAAAGGACCAACTTCGGGTGGCTCGCCGGAGGCACGCGCAACATCTAACAAAGATTTATAATTATTATTTCGGTAGTGGTAGCACGATAGCGATTTGCCGAGGCGAGTGAGGTTAAGTAATGCGCGCTGCGTTAGCAGCGAACACAAAGAATACGCCTGCTGACGACGTGGAAACGAACAAATGACGAACGTCGAAAAGTCAAAACCGAGCAAACGCGCGCTTAATTGAATTTACTGCCATCGGCTACTGGGCTTCGCTCGGCTGCCGGCTTTTTAATTAAAAAACGCGCCGCTGCGGAGGGGTTTCGTGAAAAAAAAGGCCAAACGACACGTAACGCATAAAAGTATAAGCGATAACCATCTACCATCCGCGAGGTAAGTGCACATATACCTACCGTTTGGTTGGGTTTGTCGCACGTTGACTTGGTAAGATCACCACCACACACACCTAGTCGAAGACGCTGGTTGCCAACGTGTTCGTCCTATTGTCATAAAAAAGTTCTTATAAATGATCAAGTTTGGCCTCCATAGAGGTACAGTGAGCGTACGCGAGGTGAATATCAACATCCTTCGAACCAGCCTGTACTTGTGAGGACAGAGGCAGGCGAAGTTCGTCATGTTGCCCACATACTCGGTGTGTCTCGGTACGCGACTTCTTCTTCTATCGTTTGGATTCGTCTGCGAGTCTGCGAGGCTGTGTTTGTCTTCTTCGCATACGCTCTGATCGGTCGCATGTGCACATAATGAATTCGCATTCGGAGTTTCCTCAGTTGAACTCGTTGTACTGGCGAACGCTTGGCGTGGCAAGTACATAGCCCCCGTAATGAACACATAGCAGGGCGCAGCCGGGCAGGAAGAAAACGAGGAAAAACAAGAAGGGGGCAGTGCTGCGCGGAGCCGGCGCGTGGGCTACTAATTAATGCGAGCGCTAACCACACCCATTGCGCCGCATTCGCACAGCCAATCCGCAGGCTTGATTGCGTAATTAGAACAAGCCGACAGGCGTACAGCAAAATCCGTCGACCAATGAGCGTGTTTGATTGTCGGGGACGGCGAAGGCGCTTTATTGGCGCATGCGGCTGTTTTGTTTCGTCGTCACTCGCGAATTAATTATCGAGTAGGACTACATCGCGATCTTACTGGTTAATTAATCCCCACCGTTACGACCAACTGAAATTCAGCAGTCGGCAGTCGCAGGAAATGCACGTTTTTGCCTCCCTCGATGTAATTCGCGAAACAATATGAAAGCGATAATATTATTCCTTGTCGTTTTTCCGGTCGCCTCGCTTTCGCCGAGCAGCAATAGCTAACGCAATTTACCAAAAAGGTCTAACACCATCAATTACTAAAAAAGGCAGTCACGTTCGGCGCTGGGTGCCGCCGGCAGGGGCAATATTTCCTGGTATCGAAAACAAAAGCCGCCTCTCTCGAAATAGCAATAGCGGCTGGAGAGGACGCCACGGCGCGCTCGTTTCGGATACATTTTTCATGTAAATGGGTGTCTCATATCGCATAAAGCAATCGTTTACAATACATAAATCCGTGCGAATCAAAGCCCTCCGCTTCGAGAGGAGATAGCCAGGGCAAAGCAGCGGTAGCAGCCCTGCGCCTAGGCAATAGGCAGCCAGACATGCAAAAGCCGAACGTGTGTGCCGCAGCAGCGGTGCGAAGGAGGTGACGTGAGGAAGTGGTCGAGTGATGTTGGCGGGTTGGGAGAGTGGTGCTCGTTTAGCTAAGCCTACCTAGCGGCGGCCATCTGGCGACCACATTTCTACATTTACACACTTTACAAGAAGATCTATAAGAAATGCGAAGGCGCGGAAGGTTGGGAAGGCTGCGAAGGATTGGACGAAACCAAGGAAGGACAGAGAATCATAATACTATATCTAGATATATGAACGCGTATATTTTACATGAAACAACGCCATTTCCGCGCACATATTTTCGTTTAAGACCCGTTTTCAACAAACCACCTTCCCATAAAGCCTTCCTTGAATCACATGGTATCAACCTGAAATTTGTTATTAACTGGGAAACATCAATTGCGAAATATTTCCGGGAAATTTAATTACAGATCTTCTTGTAAGACTCGTATGTTCAGATCCGGACTTCCCTGCATTAAAATAGTTGAATGATTTGATCAGACCATGAGAAGAACACCAAGAACCACCAAATTTACTATACTGGGAATATTGACCAATACCCTCATCATTATCCTATAAAGATGGCACTCTTAAATGATCAAAATCATCATGGACAAATTGATCCAGGCACTTCTTT
>JAODAC010000018.1:385409-396900 GCA_027575185.1 Mimaenictus wilsoni | reverse complement strand
ATTTATTGGCGACTATGTACAATGCTAATTCCATCAAACAACTAACTAATTCCAAATTAAAAACTCCCAATGACCGTTTTCTCAACTCAAGTGTTTACCAGCCGAATTGCACATTGTACGATAACAAGCGTCAAAATAAATCAGTGAAACACAATTCTGAGTTCGTGTATTTCGTGAATAATTTTATACCATGTTTTATCAAGTAAACTTCGTAAACAATAAATGGTTTTGTTAAGTTTACATCATGTAAAACAGATAGGGGATAAGTCAATGACATATCAAAACAATATCGAAAACTTCTATAATGAAATATCGGTATAATGGAAAACGAAATTATCGATAAATATCGATATTTAGAGGCTTATATATCGATATTTATCGACACCAATATGTTTTTACATGCCTATACACCTTGTTAAATATTATGTTTTAGACAAATTTAAAGAAGAACTTAAAAAAATTATTGATAATTACAATTTTATTTGTAATTATCAATAAATTTTTTTAGCGTAGCTAACAAGACATAACAAGACTAAACATTCACCTGTCGAATCATTATCCGGATAAATTCCACAACGAAATTACCGAAAATCATTTATATCTCCGCGTGTCAGTCATATATCACTTCAATTAAGGAAGTTTTCGATTTAGATTCGAAATTAGATTCGTCGATGCAATCTCGTCGGATAAGTTTAATTCGTGCGATTGCATAACGCGGCCGGGCTGGGGCTAGCTAGCCCTCGCGCGCACATCATTTGTATAATTCTTCACGCCGCAAGGTAAACATACCACACATCCACACCATGCGCACTCGGCGCTCTGCCCCGCGGGCGCGTTTTGATTGACAGGTGATGCGTGCGTTCGATGGCGGTGATTAATTCCGCCATCGACGTCCGAAGAAATCCCGCGGCGTGCGCCAACAACGCACACCACCGGCAAAAATAACAAAACCAGCACGAGACGTAATTAATTTAAATCGCTCGCGCGCGCGGGGTACAAATTGTTCCACTTTATTGCGCTCACGGCGCGGCCGGGCGGCCGGGCGGGCGGCGACACCGATGATTAATCAAACGGTGCGCGCACCTTCGGCGCATCTTCGCTGCGATCAAATCCCTTCTGTCACCATAGGAAGTGATATTTTATGTGTGCGTTTGCGTGGATAGATCGTGCGCAGACGTGTGATGATTACCATAGTTTCGTCCGGCTGCCATGTGGTTTTCTCAGCACTTGGTTTTTATCTTCGGACCTACGACCGCGACAGAAGCATGCATTTAATTATAAAGCGATAAAAAATTAACGCTGCGGGTAAGGGTGTCGGGACAGGTAACCATATGTTATGTCACCGTCTACCAGAGGCGGGTCGATTATTATTTTCATAGAAGGAATTTTAGGAAGTTGAATATCTTTGTATTTGATCAACATTTAGTTTAGTCTATTTCGTTGTCCAATATTGTATCATTATAATCATAAATTCAAAGAAAATTCATTAAAATATACGTAGTGTCGTTGAATCCTCAAATGTGTTAACTCGACTTAGTTTATTTTTCCAAGACGTGGCGAGCGTGTACACAGCACAGATTTATGAATTCGATCTTGTATCACAGCCGGCGATCTCTGACGCTCCCTTCGTGGAGCTTTTCTATGGAAATTTATTACATTGGCTTCGCCGATTTCAATAAAATATTAATTATGTTTATTTTATTGATACTATTAAGGCGATAAGGCGTTGAGGACTTCAGAATTATTCTAATTGTAAATAAAATTAAATTTTGCCAAATTAACTCTGTAGAAGTATGTTGAGTTTGATTTTATCAGCACGTAGTTCATACAATCGATTCCTAAAGTGCTAAAATTCGAGTTAATTTATTTTTCCAACAGTTATCAAGCGAGCAAACAGCACAGATTTGTGACTTCGATCTTCTGGCGCATTCGACGATCTCTTTCGCTCCTTTTATGGAGCTTTTTATGGAAACGAATGTAATAAATCGGCGATTTCAATAAAATATTAATTATGTTTATATTACTGATTCTATTAAGGTTTGAGGACTTCAGAATTATTCTAATTGTAAATAAAATTAAATTTCGCCAAATTAACTCTGTAGAAGTATGTTGAGGTTGATTTTATCAGCACGTAGTTCATAAGTCGATTCCTAGTGTGCCAAAATGCGAGTTAATTTATTTTTCCAACAGTTAGCAAGCGAGCAAACAGCACAGATTTGTGATTTCGATCTTCTGGCGCATTCGGCGATCTCTGACGCTCTTTTCATGGAGCTTTTTATGGAAAGGAATGTAACAAAGCGGCGATTTCAATAAAATATTGCTTATGTTTATATTACTGATTCGATTAAGGTTTGAGGACTTCAGAATTATTCTAATTGTAAATAAAATTAAATTTTGCCAAATTAACTCTGTAAAAATATGTTGAGGTTGATTTTATCAGGACGTAGTTCATACAGTCGATTCCTAAAGTGCTAAAATTCGAGTTAATTTATTTTTCCAACAGTTAGCGAGCAAGCACACAGCACAGAATTATGAATTCGATCTTCTGTAACAGTCGGCGAGTTCTGACGCTCCTTTCGTGGAGTTTTCTTTATGGAAACCACTCAAATTCAAATAATTAAGTATATAGTATCATCTATAAGTACATAGTTCTGCGAGTTATTTGAGACTACAATGAAAATTCAAACTGAAAAACTGACCGAAATATTTCAGGGGAACATATAAACTTCATAGGTGATGATCTATAACGCCACATATATGGTCCGCGAAAAGGCGAAACCGCTAAAATTACATAAAATACTCTCCAATAATAGATTTACAATAGATGAAATATAGAAAATTATAAAGAAGTGCTAAAAATTCCAAGTATTGATTTATGTCGCGTTTTTACCCGAAATTGGCCATTGTGCGGCGATCGCTGACTCGCTTTTTTGCGAAACTTTCCAGTGTCACCAATGTAATAAAATATTAATTATCTAAATATTTCTTGAATTACGGAGAATAAGAAGAAAAAGAAAACAATTTTCATTGTTTGCAATTTGGTCTGTCTTTATGAACGAGTCGCCACTGCTATCCTTGATTCGGTATTTCCATCAAGGAATAGGTTAAAAGCGTAGCGAAATAAGAAAAATCAGGTTTAGAAATTCCTCTTGCGCTTATTCCTGTTATTCGTCATACAAATATTTCACATTTGTATGATTTCCACTATGAGATTTCATATCATATCGCATCACGTCCGGGATGCTGGAGCGCATTTTGAGTGCACTTTTTTGCGCGTCTTGGTTTTATTTGCGTCCGTGGCGAAAATGAGTTTCGAGCGGTTTTGAATTTGTCATCGCATTGTTGATTGGATTTTCGCCTCGGCCGGTGAGGCGGTGGCGGCGACGTGTGTGGAAACGCCGCCGCCCTCCGGGCGTTATATATTCCGCCGTGAATCCAAAGCCGGCGAAAATCTTTTGCGCATACACACACTTGACGCCCCCGCGATTTTGCCACACGGTGGTCAGATATATGCGATATAAATCCTTCCCGGCGTCGTGTGGCGTCTTTCATCAATTTCTGGATTTCCATACGAGGCGCTTGCGATCCTACAACCTGCACCACAGTCATCTTTGTGCATTCCATTTCAAAATATATAAATAATCTCTTAAAAAAATCCAAAGTTACTACGATAATCATATTAATGTCTTTAATCACATCTTTAATCGTTTCCATATTTATCAGTAATGTTTAAAAATTCTAACAGACGATTTTTTTATAATGTGAAACATTTTTTGCCAATATCTTATCAAATATCCAACATCGAATATCGAATATCATTTTTCTCACACCATTCGCCGAAGGTTCGACGAACGACGTCAAATGTATGCATATATGTATATGTAATAGACTCGGACTCGGAAAATGGCTTTTCTTTGACACCTTCAAATTAGATTTATTCAGCGCGTCGCCGAGTAAGAGATGGGAGGAGGAAAGAGGTGGGCAAAGCGAAGACATCCCTTCCCATTCCTTACACAATCTCAAGTTCTCCTTCAATAAAGTGCTACAATTGCTCATAATTAGGATTAATTGCTTCAGTAAGCTGTGCGATGACGAAATTGAGATGGTGTAAACCAATCGGAAAAGGGTGTTCCTTTCATGGGGCGGCTAGAACTGAGGCGAACTATTCGAGGTTTAAACCCAAATCCACGCCGGAATTTATCCGATTTTATCAAGTATGCAAAGGGAAGTGGTCGCTTGGATCTCTATATACGTATGTATGTGTGCATGTATACGTGCGTGGACCGTTGGGGGCAGTTCGTATTCCTTATCGATATTCTTCAAGGGTGGGCCATTATATCTGCCGGCGTGTTTACTTTTTACTCTTTTGGAGCGTGTGGGCGCTTAGGCTTTAAAATGGACGGAATCTTTGCGTAAAGCCATCCCATCAATAGACCAATGATACTATGATGACGATGATTTTGGGACACTATCTACTCCTACTGGGGAAAGGAATGAATATTATGAGATGGTGAAATGGGATCAAAATTGATGCTTTTTAAGGTTTAAGGACTTCAGAGTTATTCTAATTGTAAATATGGTTTGCTAAATGAACTCTGTTAAAGTAAGTGTTAAATTAAGAGTATTAGAATATGAATTACTCCTTGCTTTGTGGCGTTAATGATATTTGACCATTGTTTGGTTAAGTAAGGTTGGTTGATTTATGGTTATGTAACGATCTTGTTGTATGTATTGATCTTGTTGTTACCACCAGAAATGTTGGTTTCATTGTAGATCTCGCATACATAAATACTCATTGCACGAATTTAATGTATGTACCCATGGTAATAGGGTAGGTGTAGATGTGTGTTGCCAGGCATTCGGGTGGGTGGACAATGGTGTGGGGGGACGGCATGGCCTCCTCGGGTGGCGGCGGCAGCGCATCCACCTATACATACGTGTGTAATATATGCACACGCGTCGTTTTCCTTTCCCGTCGTTTTGCTTTCTTTTACTTGTGCCAACCTCTCTGCGAGCGCTTTTATTTCCACCGCCGCCGTCGCCGGCAGCAGCACAGGGGGGACGGGGGCGGGAGGCGCGCAAGGAGCAGGACCATCATTTGTTAACTTAGTCCTTCCCGCTCGTTACCGACCACCCGCCGCGCGCGCCGCGGCCCTCGAGTATGCCGGCGGGTCCGGCGCGCACGAGGGGGGCGGCGGCACCCATTCGAGGAGGGAGGCGGCAATAAGACCGGGCAGTGTCGCGCGCGCGATGTGTGCATACTTATTCTCATTCCGCTTCGTTCTTTTGCTTCCAGGTTGCCTCCACCACCACCAACTACGCAAGCCATCCAGCTGGAGGCCAACCGGGTGAGTGTGTGTGTGTGTGTGTGCGGTAGGGTGGCGGCGGGCAGGCGGACGAGGGATGCAGCCCGGGTGCTATCTTTGTTGCCGATTTCCTCGTTTTAAGTGGCACACGTATGAACCACCACACATGCTCACATCCACCCCCGTGCACATATACATACACGCGGGGCAAATGTGGAGCATATATGCAAAGCGGGGCCCTCTTTTCACAGACAGAGACGGCGGAAGAATGGGGTGGACGCGCACGTTAGACGCGGAGGCGGCTATGCTAAAGGGGGTGGTTGGTGGGAGTCGGAGGCAACCCGCGCGTGTATGCCGCGCCGCGGAGGTTAAAAAGAAGAAGTCGTCTCATCACATCTCCATGGTAACGAGCTGGCCCGTGGTTGCCTGCTTTGCATCGATCTTTAAAACTCCTCGAGATGGAAACTCACACGCCGAGCACAAAAAAAAGAACCAACACCCAACAGAAACTCATCAGCCAGCAACGAGCCACACCTATTTTATTTAACACAAAAATTGTCTAATACTGATTGTTCCGAAGATGTTATTATTTCCTTCTTACACTATCATCATCTTCATTTTAAAAGACTAACGTGCCAGAGACATTTCAAGATGAAATAGGGAAAAGTGGTAGGCACATTATTGAAATTAATCTTGAATGGCACTGAACGAAAACAAATAAAAAACACCTACGTCCGGATTAGATTCGGTATCCTTCATATGACTAGTATGGATACCTTAACGACGGCAACGTGGATTGCAGATCAACCCGATTAGGTATATAGTCATTTCCCTTACCTGCAAATCCTAACCTAACCTAACCTAACCTAACCTAACCTAACCTAACCTAACCCGATTGGGTATATAGTCATTTCCTTTATCTGCAAATCCTGGCAAATTCTGCCAAAACTTACTAATTCATCTTTTCTAGCGTGTCGGTAAGTTAATAATTCTGAAAGAAGGAAACATTAACAGCCTGTCCAAAAATACAATTTTGAATAGCTGCGATTATCCCAACTATTGAAAATTAATTACATCTCTTCACACACAACAATAAAGCAAGATTCATATAAAATTTATGACTTGTCACCAGGGCACATGGGACGTTGGACGATTTCAAGAAAATAACGTCATAAATCCAAGAAGCGTCGCGTGTAGGCTATGAAAATACAGATTTCGCGTCTTTTATCATGAATTTTACCATATTTGTAATAATGCTATAGAAATGATTAATATACCATAAGATAGCCCAACTCTTCGACATCAATAATCAGTAGTTAGAATTTAAAATTTTCTTTGTTTACATAGAATTATCAAAGGTAGATTTTACCCTTTGCTTACAATATGAAGGAGGTAAATGTACTGAACGACTCATATACCAGTATATTCTCTAGTTCATAATCTATCAAATGGTGTATAGATCATTACTCTGCTACTTGTGCGCGTTCCAATATTTGTGTAAATATATGAGCGCGCAATGGGCCGCACGTAACTCGCGCTTATACGACTTCGCTGGAACTTTAAAAAATCGTTATGCATTTGTCTCACGCTGAACGAAATTACGCAAAGTTGTAACCCTTATATGGACATTTTACATGCAGTTCACTGCGCGCTCTTATATACACCGTAGGGAAAGGATCGTGCCCAAGTAGAGCAATAATAATCTATATACCACCTAAAAGATTATAAAATAAAGAATGTGCTGATGTATAAATTGTTCAATACATTTTTCTTCTTCATATTGTTAAAAAAGGGTAAAATCTACTCCTGATATCTCTATGTAAAACATACATTTTTTAAATTAAAACTGCTGATTATTGAAGTAAAAGAGTTTAGCTATCTTATGGTATATCAACTATTGCGATAACATTATTCTACTTAAGGTAAAATTAATTATAAAAAGTCGCGAAATGCGTACTTTGGCGCCCTGGTGGCACTGCTTCGATTTAAGTCGCATTTTTCTTGAAATCGCCCAACTGTGCGGCGTTATTTATTACCAGCAGGAAGCGCGATTGTTTTGCATGCATTCAACGCACGCATAAAACCTGTGTGAACGGCTAACAAATTGTCATCGCGCGTTCTATTCTCCAGCTCCCTTCATACTTAAGTGCCTTCAGACTAAGTTGGCATTCACAGATCCCAGCGAGTGCTCAGTAGCCATGAAAGCAATTAAACCGACGTTGTTATGCTAATGCCTCGACCTCAAGTTTTCGCTTTTAATTTACAACACCGGAAGATGTTCGTGGCACAACAGCGTGCGTCCGGTGCGGACATTAATCTCATTTGCTATGCTAAACGTTTATTACAAGCGCAAGACAACACAACATAAGTCAACGGCGATCCCATGGTCGGACGTAAAGTGGACGGATACCGAGCGGGTGCCGACTGGACAGACTGTCGATTAACACATTTTTATCGGTCGCGTGCATCGCACGCCGACCGTTTTGCTCTACCAAACCATCCACAAATCCACCCAAGCCGGGCGGTGTGCAAACATAAAACGCTCCACCGGTGGCTAATTTATGTCCGTCATTTGTTGTGCCTTCTTGAGTGCGTTTATTGTTTTACGGCCGCGATAAAAGCATGTTAACCGTCTCGCTGCCCAACTGTAATTGTCTAATTAGATAATTATGTAGTCGCTTAAGTGGCTATTTAGTTACGTACAGGTTAACAATTGACATAACCTCTTAATAAACCTTTTAATGGTTTTTAGTTAAGACAATAGATGGCGTCTCTATCAATATATTTTACTTTTTCGTTTTTTTTTTTCGTATTTTTTTACGTTTTACTCATTTCAGATTAACCTAATCTAGTCAAACCTCATCTAAACCAACCTAATTAACCTAACCAACCTAATTTTAGACAAGCTAATCTAATGTTAATTAACTAAATTGACACTGCATTAACCATTTATAAATAAATTAAGTTTAAATTAAACATCTTCTTTTAGTTTACATAGAAAAAAAGTCAATAGATGGCGTCTAAAGGTTCTATCGTCTTGAAAAACTCTTTAAAAAAGATGGAAGTTCGCAGTAGGGTGCTTTCTAGAGGTTTGGAAGCTTCGAGTTTCTTTCTATTCGTTATCGCTTGTTTTAACCTCAATATTTATGTACATTTCCCTTTAATTTCACAGGCTCAAAACTAATTAGTAACCACAGTCTGTTGTACTCATGTGTCGGACCAACAACAAATAGTAGAGCCTTGCTGATGGCGCTACGGTCCGCATATTTTCCTCCACCATCATAGTATCGTAAATAATCTCGTGTTACGTTTCTGCGGTGACATGATATGAGAGCCTTCTCATAGTCTGCCAAACTACAGTTCAATTTCCACACTATCTCGATCATCTACAACCGATTTTGTCTGTTCCTCTACTAGGTATATTCGTATAAGTATTGCAAGAGATTAAACACTTTAAAACTTGTTTAATCTTTTCGATTTTCGTGATGTGCTGTCGCCACAAATATCCTAAAGAGACCCAACTTTGGTCTATTTTGCATGGATCAATTGTATGGGCCAATAATTACCTTCGAAAAGGCTAAAATCTGCCGTTCTTTAAAGTTAATAGACTTTTATTCGACTGTTAAGTATGTTAGATTAACCTAATCCAGTCGAGCTTCATCTAAGCCAACCTTACTTATGATAATATAACCTTATCTAACGTTACCTAACCGAATCCTCTATTAAGCATTTTTGAACACACGAATTTTAAAATAAACATCTTCTGTTAGTTTAAATAGAAAAAAAAGTCAATAGATGGCGTCTGAATGTTCTATCGTCTTAAAAAGCTCTTTAAAAAAGATAGAAGCTCGCGCTGGGGTGCTTTCTAGAGGTTTGGAAGCTTGGAGTTTATTTTCTATTCGTTATCGCTGGTTTTAACTTCAATATTCATGTACACTTCCCTTTAATTTCACTGGCCCAAAACTAATTTGTAACCACAATCTGTTGTACTCATGTGTCGGGTCAACAACAAATAGTAGAGCCTTGCTGATCAGATAACCTTATCTAACGTTACCTAACCGAATCCTCTATTAAGCATTTTTAAACACACGAATTTTAAAATAAACATCTTCTGTTAGTTTAAATAGAAAAAAAGTCAATAGATGGCGTCTGAATGTTCTATCATCTTAAAAAGCTCGCGCTGGGGTGCTTTCTAGAAGTTTGCAAGCTTGGAATTTCTTTTCTATTCGTTATCGTAGGTTGCCCGTAAAGGCAGCGAAGGGGGATGAGTTTTAATACTTTTTCCTCTGAAAGTTTCCTCTTACGGATATGCAGATAGGATGATTCAAAGGACCTTCTACAGTCTCCGTTATCATGCTTCTAATATGACTCAAAGTTAAAGATTGCATCTACACTATTTTAAAAAGAGAGTAGTAATTAATATAACGCCACCTATGGGCTGGTGTCTACCACGATTGTAATTTCGTCCAAATTCGTTCGCAGAATGAGTTTCACCAACTCTGTGAACTTTGTACTACAAAGGCGTAATTATGTATGCAAATCGTAATTTGCATTGAACTTTGAACAATTGCGACGCGGAATATGATTCAATGGCGGCGTATAGGCAGCCATATACACACATTCAGTGGTATGGAGGCAAGCAGATGTACATACACGAACGAATTCGTTTCCTCCACGGTATGGAGCCGTCAAAACTCTTTGTTAATTACGCGTACTCTCGTCGGCTCATTGTGCGCTGCTGGGCACTCTGACCGACAGTTCATTAAAGCTCGTTAACGGTTGCCAGGCGTTGGAATCGAATATTTGCCGCCCCTGTATGCATTCGCAAACGCTTCAAAGAGCAATCGGATGGAGGCGGCGGTGGGTATGATAGATAACCGTGCGCGGCGAAAGAGGAAAACGTGATGCAAAGTTCGTGATGACGGGCTGGGCCGAGTTGGTTCGGTCGCCAATTTCGGCGTGTTGCGTTACATATTATGCACGCCACGGTGCGCACATTCAGCCTGCCACTGATTGCATTAATTATTATTCAAATCGCATATGCGCGAAGTGAGCGCAAAGCGAGCGCGCCAAATGCGTAATTCGCGCGCGCCATTTCATCTCTCATTTCCTCTCTCAGGGGCGGCGGCGTTGAAGACACATGCATATTCATGAGGCTTGCTGGGTGGTGGCGTTGGTTAGTTAGCGGGTTAATTTCCCCCGTGATCTCCATTACGCATGCTATAACGGACACGAACACAATTAGAGACGTATTTCGGTGCAAATCGCATTGCAATTCGGACTATATTAAAGTGTCAACTTTCTGATTATATTTCTCTTGTCGTTTTGAACATTGGAAGCAAGTACTCGCAATATTTATTGGCGTTTTGGAAATTGTGTTTATTTGAATTATGTATGAATAAATGAAATGAGCATCACGGAGTTTTATAATCTTGCAAATTTGTCAGATTAATTGAGTAGCGCAGGAATATTTGTCCAAGGACTTTATTTACAGCTTCCTGGATTCTTTACAAAAAATGTAAAAAAATGTAAAGTTTGCCCGATGAAGTTGTTGAAATGACTACAGAACAATGATTTCTGTTAGTTTTCTTTTGTAATGACAATTTCAAAGACTACCAGGAAAAGCATCCGAATTCATTTTGACCCCAGTTTTCATGGATATTTCCTTTTAATTTTAATGTCCAAAATTTTATAAGGAAATAACACCCTAAGGCAGCGGGTTCCAAACTTTTTAAAGTGCTTCCCCTTTTTTTTATAAATTTGTTTTGGTGACCCCCACTCCATATGTTTAAAATACTTTAAAACTTGTTTAATTTTCCCGATTTTCGTGATGTGTTGTCGTCTCAAATGTCCCAAGGAGGTCTCCCATGTTTAGAATATTAGGTGACCAACTGTCCCAATCGATCCCCTTGAAAGATTGACGGCACAGCATTGGATTTTGTGGACCTATACAATGTTGTACGAAGTACAGAGATTCATTCGAGCATTCAAGCAATCTAGTAATTCATTAGGTGATTCGGTAAGCCGCTCGTTTAGTAATTTGTAAAGAGTAGCTAATCATTCAAAATGTAGTAAAGTGGTAATAAAATCATCAACTAATGAACACCAAGACCATCATTAATTACCCAACTTAACCCCAGAGGACAGGCCCCTGAGAAGATCTACAACGTCCTTGTACGAAGCGC
>JAODAC010000018.1:365705-380299 GCA_027575185.1 Mimaenictus wilsoni | reverse complement strand
ATGAAAAATTCCACTTTCAAGACATTCTGTTTTGACTCATACCCACTGTGACGTCATGATATCCTCAAGAATATGACGTTTTGCGTACCGCCGTCAACGATTTGCGCTGTTACATGATCATATAATTGATCTAATTGATCTGATAACTCACCAACGCAACGGCTACAGGGCGTTCACCGAAATCAGCAATAAACAAAGAAAATGGATCAAAAAAGAAGTGAGTGTTTGCGCTGATTGCTGCGGGTGATGCTCATTTATTCGCCGCTGCAGTCGTGTGACGGCATCACCGCGCCACGTCTCAACCACGTCTCAACCACGCAGGATGAGCCAAGGCTCGGGCGCAACCACAACCACCAGCGAGTGTTATTCCGCTCGCGGCACCATCGGCAGAAGTAATCTCCGCTTAGCTAACAAGCTGTCAGCGGCCGCACTTGACGCGATTCGTGTGCGTTCGCGCCCGTCCTGCGTGCATCCTTAGCTTGCTGAGGATGTATGAGTGTGTGTTTGCAAAGCGATTTTCGCTGGCCGATGCGCGGTTTCCACCCGTCCACCGCGCGCGCGCGCGGTCTTTAATTGTTTATCGTTTGCGCCGGTCGCGCTTCAGGCGAGGTGCAAATCGTGCGCGCGCGCGCGTTAAAAACCGGGGCTAATTATTTTTCGCATTCATTCCAGCACCTCGCGTGCGTTTTACCAACAGCCATGCTGTTCTTTGCAAATAACCACGAAAATCATTAAAATTCCTTGTTTAAATACTTTCTGAACAGGCTCGTGTGATTCTGGCGTAATTGCTAACGTCCAATAATCACATGTATCAACATGTAAATATTTTATAATTTGGCAATTCTTAAAATTGTTAATTAAGTTTTCATTAGTTAAGTAATGTACGGCTCCCAAAGGCTTATATAAGCAATTAGGTATAGAGGAGAACTTATTTAGTGTTTAGTTTAATTTATTTAGTTATCAAATATCAAATGCATGGACCGTAACGGTTTAATTATACTATATTACTGATATTACTGATAAAGAGAATAATGTCTTAATTTGTATTCATATTTCCAATAATCCTAATTCTGTGATTATAAATCATGCATCTATCGATTCAGTGTGAAATTTGTTACAAACTCCTGCAATACTTGTTCGATTAGTTATTTAGAATTGAACTGTATAACTGATAAAAGTTCAGACTAATGACGGCGACATTTTCGCTGTCAGAAAAATTACTTGAAATAACTTCTATCAAAAATTTCACGTTTATTTTTATTTATCTTTATAGTATCTACACAAATTACATACCTATCGATTCAGAATGGAATTTACCTCTGATGGTTGCAACACATTCTCCATCAATTAATTAAAAACATTTTTATATATCGGTGACGTTGAGTCAAATAACATCAACATCGTCCACAGCCGAAAAATGATTTGTCCGAAACATTCCATTTTTATTCATAATTCCTGAAATCCTAGGAGTATAAATCAGTCACCAATCTATTCAGAATGAAATGTGTTACAAACTTTTGTAAGACTTTTTCGATTAATTACTTTAAATTGATATTATAACTGATACAAGTTGAAAGTAATATCGGCGACATTTTCGATGTCTGGAAAACTTCTTGAAATGACTTTTGATAAAGATTTCATTTTTATTCCTATTTGCCCTGGTTCTCTCTACTCAAATCTTACATCAATCTATTAAGAATGAAATTTGCCTCTAATTGCTGCTATAGTTTTTCAATTAAATGTTTAGTAATTTTGTGATATATCGGTGAAGTTGTGTCTAATAAGGTCGATATTTTCGCGGTTAGAAAAATTACTTGGAATGACTTTTGCTAAAGATTTCACGTTTACTCTTATTAGTCGTAGTTCTATGTATATAAATTGTATATATTTATTATTTGGCAATTCTTAATATTGTTAATTAAGTTTTCATTTGTTAAGTAATGTAAGGCTCCCAAAGGCTTATATAAGCAATTAGGTATAGAGGAGAACTTATTTAGTGTTTAGTTTAATTTATTTAGTTATCAAATATCAAATGCATGGACCGTAACGGTTTAATTATACTATATTACTGATATTACTGATAAAGAGAATAATGTCTTAATTTGTATTCATATTTCCAATAATCCTAATTCTGTGATTATAAATCATGCATCTATCGATTCAGTGTGAAATTTGTTACAAACTCCTGCAATACTTGTTCGATTAGTTATTTAGAATTGAACTGTATAACTGATAAAAGTTCAGACTAATGACGGCGACATTTTCGCTGTCAGAAAAATTACTTGAAATAACTTCTATCAAAAATTTCACGTTTATTTTTATTTATCTTTATAGTATCTACACAAATTACATACCTATCGATTCAGAATGGAATTTACCTCTGATGGTTGCAACACATTCTCCATCAATTAATTAAAAACATTTTTATATATCGGTGACGTTGAGTCAAATAACATCAACATCGTCCACAGCCGAAAAATGATTTGTCCGAAACATTCCATTTTTATTCATAATTCCTGAAATCCTAGGAGTATAAATCAGTCACCAATCTATTCAGAATGAAATGTGTTACAAACTTTTGTAAGACTTTTTCGATTAATTACTTTAAATTGATATTATAACTGATACAAGTTGAAAGTAATATCGGCGACATTTTCGATGTCTGGAAAACTTCTTGAAATGACTTTTGATAAAGATTTCATTTTTATTCCTATTTGCCCTGGTTCTCTCTACTCAAATCTTACATCAATCTATTAAGAATGAAATTTGCCTCTAATTGCTGCTATAGTTTTTCAATTAAATGTTTAGTAATTTTGTGATATATCGGTGAAGTTGTGTCTAATAAGGTCGATATTTTCGCGGTTAGAAAAATTACTTGGAATGACTTTTGCTAAAGATTTCACGTTTACTCTTATTAGTCGTAGTTCTATGTATATAAATTGTATATATTTATTATTTGGCAATTCCTAATATTGTTAATTAAATTTTCATAAGTTTTTAAGTAATGTAAGATGTCCAAAGGCTTGTAGAGATAATTTGGTATAGAGGAGAAGTTATTTAGTGTTTAGTTTAATTTATTTAGTTACCAAATGTAACTTTCCTAGAACTTAACTATTTAATTACAATATATTACTGATAAAGAAAGAGAGAAGGTTTTTGTTACAATCTGCTAATTTAATTCTGGGTAAAAATGACCGCGTTAATACTATGTTTCATATCATTTTTTAAATGATAAATATTATCCAGTATGAAATTGTATAGATTTGCAACATTTGCCTTAAAATGTCTATGAAATACTATGGATTTCAATTGGTTAAACCTATGGATTTAGGAATTATTATTAAATAGAGGAAGGAAGTTCATATGGCTGGGGAAATTTTACCATATCTATATATGTATATAGAATTTAGCAATTTAGTGTCAAGTTGAATTACATATTTCAGAGCAAGTACTTTGTAATCATTTTCCTGACTCATTCACACAACTACTAACATGCAGTCTTATTTGAACGACCCCAGACTAGCTAGCAATGACATATCAAAGAAAAACGTTTAAACATTTAGCACAATTAATGAATTTACAAATAAAGTAATTAATTGAAATTGAAATTTTAACACGGAAAGAGAAAATTTGAAGCCCCCGATCGGGTTTGAACCGGCGAACCTTGGGATTCCGGCCCAACGGCCGCTACCAACTGCGATTAACCCTTTGCGTTTAGGAGTTAATAAGTTTTCATAATTTGTTAATTAATATAAGGTTTCCAAAGGCTTATAAATGCAATTAGGTATAGAGGAGAAGTTATTTAGTGTTTACTTTAGTTTATTTTGTTATCAAATGTAAAATTCATGGATCCTCACTGTTTAATTGTATGTTACTGATATTTACATTTCCAGTCGATTTTCATTCTATTAACCCTATTATTAAATAGAGGAAGGAAGTCACAGTTTCGATTTTTATTAAGAATTGGTATAAGGATCCCATGGATATTCATATCCGTACTGGCAAAAGTCACACAGAAATCCCCTTCCAAACCCAAACACGTACCACACCATGTTCTTGATTAGACATGTCAAAAAATATCGTTATTGGTAAATATTGATATATCGGCCTCAAAATTTCGATATTTATCGATAATTTCATTTACACTAATATCGATATATCGATATCGAAATTTTTAATATTGTCAAGACATGTCATTGACGTAACCGCCATCTGAAAAGTATTCTGAGAAGTTCAAAGTTGTCAATTTTTCCTTTTAGGGCCACATTTTAGGTTATATGTAATAATTCTTAATCCATTGATGTTTGTTGGAATCATAAGATTAAGACTAACATCGATTTTTTCTGATATTATAATTATAATACTACTACTTTTATGTAGTCGTATTTTTATTATATTTGGTGGAAATGCTGATAGATCTATCTATGTATTATTATTATTATTGTTAGTATTACTTTAAATATCGATTTTCGTCGTTATCATAAGATTAATTAGAACAAAAAATCACGGAAAAGGCGTAGGAACACTGCTGTAGTTGGTGAATGAGTTCGAGATCCCATGTAAATTAATGATCACTGCATATTATTGGGAACTGTAATTAGTCCTGAAACCCATATACAGATGGCGCTTTTGTGGAATTTCGATTTGATCGATATTAATAATATCGATATTTCCAAGACGATATTTTGATATCAATATATCGAAAAATTGCAAATATCGATATCGACAAATATCGATATTTTATCATTGTCTGATATGTCTACTCTTGATACGATATACTTTAAGGTATCATAGCAATTGATAAAAATGCAACAAATATGGTCAGGTGTGGTTTAAGAAGTCGTGCGAGTTGGGCACTAGAACTCAAGCCCTGGGACAAAGTCAAGTCCGTCCAATTTCCAAACAAATACAAATCCAAAATAAAGATATACCTATATATTCCTCCTCTCCTATGCTTTTTTCTTCTGCCAGGAACGTTTCCACTTCTTCCCTCACATCCTTTTACATAGTCTTTCTACTACTTATATTTCTCACTCTTTTTACATACTCCTGCATTCCCGCGCAAGATGTCCCTATGTATCTTTACCTTCTTCTTATTCTGTGTCTTTGTTGTTGACATCGACGAACTTCTGCATTTTTGCGATTTTTGTTATATTACTCCGTGGTTTCCTTGTGCGTCCCTATCTGACGATGACCACGAAAATTACATTTTATGCACAATAAGCATCGGGTATATGCATCCATATCTTGTGCCCCTTTCCCTCTGAATCTAGCCAGCATTACATATTTCCTTTGCGCTTAGGTCTCTATTCCTTATATATCCTGGCCTCCGTTCAAGCACCTTGATTATGTGGATTCTGTTAATATAGAATCTGAAAAATGTATCTTTTTCTACTACTGTTGTATTATGTATACATTTCAGTATCGTTTTTGATTAATATATTATAAATTTGATGCAAAATAATCTTAGAAAATGTATAGTGCCCATGCGAGTTGGAATACCCTTTCCTCAATAGCACCTAAGAGATTTTCTCCTATCACATACCACTTATATGATTGACAGCGAGCAGCTAGATCTCGCTGAATTTAAGGGAAAGTCCTTCATGGCTCTTCTAACCTTTTCGAAGAGTCAATAATGGAGAGTCCATTATTGACCCATAGAATTGATCCATGCACTATAGACCAAAGTTGGTTGCAGCGCAAGTGGCGTTGACCGCCAAGATTAATTAAAAAAGAACAGAAAACTTAATCTAAAGGCACTTCACTTCTTTCGGGGAACCACAGAAATGTCAAGGGAAGAATTTCTGGTGAACCTGTAACAACACAATGATCTATGTTGTAATTGCTGGTTTCTAATCGAAATTTTATATTCTTGTGATATGTTCTTGGGTTAATACGATGTATCCCAGTGCAAATCGTACAAATATCTGTCATATGACATAGTAACAATCGAAATATAGCAAGCATAGTCATGAACACCTTGTTCCTTTCACAGAATGCGCAAGACTTGATCTAATCATAGAGTTATCCTCGGAAACTAAACTCTTGATTATCAACACCATGATCTCTGTTGTGATTGCAGGTTGCTTATCAAAATTGTGAAAAATTTGAAAAATGTATCTTTTTCTACTACTGTTGTATTATGTATATATGAACTTTCAATTTTTCTTGATAATAAATTGTAATATACAAATCTGAAAATTCACATTTATGCATTGATTGATTCTTCATTACATGTAGTTTGCTTTAATATACCCGATGAGGAGAAAAGGTAGTGTTATATAATCAATGAGATATCTCAGCTGGAAAAACAAGTTTTCCGAAAATGAGTTGTTTTAAAGTTTACCTTTTTATTCTTATTTTCCGTAATACTAGGATTGTAAATAATGCACCAATCGATAGAGGGTGAAATTTGCTAGCAAAACTTCTGAAACACTTTTTCGTTTAGTTGCTTACAATTAATATTATAACTAATAAAAGTTGAGTCAAATATCGGCGAAATTTTCGCGTACAAACATGACTTGAAAATGACTTCTGTTAAAGAATTCACATTTATTTATATTTGTCTTGGTTATATCTACCCAAATCATATACCAACCGATTGAGAATGAAATTTACCACTTACTTCTGCGGCAGTTAATCGATTAATTGTTTAGATATCTTGTTATATATTTGTGAAGTTAAATCTAATAACATCAAAATCGTCGGTTTATGAAAAATGACTTGTCCTAAAGATTCAATTTTTATTCAAATTTTACTTATTCCTAGGAGAATAAATCATGAACAGTCTAACTCAGGGTAAAAATTTCCACATTCTCCTGGAACGGTTTTTCTATTAATTGCACAGAAACGATTCTACGTGTCGTGAAAGTTGACATATTTTCTGCCAGAAATCTGAGTCTCCTAAATATCACAATTTTATTTACGTTCGTCATCTTTCCGGGTATTCAAATTATTTGTACAAATATCACCCTGAACTCAGTGGTACACGATTTCTAGAAATAAGGGAAAAACAGAAGGGGAATCTTTAGGGCATGACATTTTTTGTAGATCAACAATGTTGATATTATTAGACTCAACTTCACCAATATATAACAAGATTTCTAAACATCGAAAAATCGAAAATGAATTGCAAAAATAGGGGTAAATTTCATTCTGAGTCAGTTGGTGTCTAATTTATGTAGATTGAACTAACAATTAGAAATATAATTGAAAACTTTAGCAGAATCATTTCAAATCTTTGTTTCGACAGCAAAAATTTAGCCGTTATTAGACTCAATTTCTGTCTGATATAACATAATTTCTAAGTAATTAATCGAGAAAGTATTGTCGCAGTTTATATCAAAGTTCACAGTGAATCTATTGACTATATTATAAATTTGATGCATAATAATCGTAGAAAATGTATAGTGCCCATGCGAGTTGGAATACCCTTTCCTCACTAGTATGAGTTTTCATACTACTGAAGAAACTACAACAAGATTAACTTTATTGGAAGACTTTCACCCTGCCCAAAAATACGTAAAGAATTACATTGGTCTTAAACTGCAATTATTTTAAAATTAAGAAATAGAAAATATGAGGCATCGAAAATTTCATGAATAACAATTGCAAGTATTTGAGAGAGCACTTTGTATGTACGTGAAATACGTACACGTACGCAATAAACAACATGAATAAAGATTATAGAGGCAAACATTGTCCTCAGGGAGTTTAAACTTTATTAAACCATGCTTCATTTCCATATGCTTGGTGGCCGTGTGCGGTGGGTGCGGTTTTTTGATATCGATATCGCAGCTACACGAACGCACCAAGTGCCGCCTTTCTTCCACGAATGCCCCGGCATCGTAATTGCCCGCAATTAGGCATTATTAGGCTCGCTCGGTTATAATTTTATAATTACACACGTTTGCAGGCATTACACATTACTCAAGCGCTTTATATCACGACCGAAGAGCCGCGGCGTTCGAGCTGATGGCTGAAATCAGCGATTAAAAATCGCAGGCGTAGTGCCGTATGCTCCGATAACACCGAAGGTGCGACACGACACTCGAAAAAGGCAGCGAGAGCTGAAAGAAAGAACGAAAGAAAGACGCGCGCGCGCGCACACTCGAGTGTTTAAATATTAATATTTATAAATTGACTTAGCCAGTAGAAGGTGATAGGTTAAGTAGTTGAGGTGTGGCAGCTGGGACTGCGCTCTTTCTTTCCTTCCCCAGCTTCGTTGCTCTGCGCCTTCGGATCTTCAGGTGTACCCTTGTCATACCATCAACCATAGTGTACTATAACATTTGGTACTGTCGTTTATTAAGGCCTGCATAAATAGCGTGCATTGAGAGGACTGGAGGTATTCGAAGACATTACTAATGTGATGGGTACCACTATGGTACCATGGGTATGCAATGTTGAACGGATGTTTGCTCGCCTCGTGCTTCTTATTACAATATAAATTAACAGGGTATTTTATACCTCCACAAAAGCTTACCTCATTTCGCGCGCATCACCACGCATATGAGTAAAAGGTAGTTTATTTAGCATATAGCAAACGTGCATGCCTATACTTCAGCATCAAATGGACGTGGTTCAAGCAGATTGCATCGATTTTAATATAATAATACCAATGACATGTGTAATGTATGTGTGTAGGTAATGGAAAGGTTATATTGGTTTCTGGTTGGGAATAATTGCAGATTTCTCTACGGTGTGGTTAATTTGGTGGGTGGATACCACCTATACTGAGAAGAGAAATTAAGTGGTTTAATGTAGAATTAAGACCATGATTCCCTTTGTTTCAGTCACAGAAAGGGAACACCAAAAGAAACCCCAATTTTTCTGAGATCCATGGGGGTAAGTACTTTTGGCTGTTATTCGGATACCTACCTGCAACAAACTCAGAGATACGGGTGTTGTTATAGGTTACTCCGCGAAACTGGGCCTGTTTCTAAAGTTAAAGATCGGGAAATTGTATTTTTGTGGTATACCCTTGAATAGAAGAGCATAGCCCATTTTACGAGCCGATCCAACGCGTTCAATTGATTAGTGTAAGGTCGGTCATTGCATCTAGTACAAATATCTGTCATATGACATAATATCAACCGCAATGTAACAAATATGAACGCAATTCTCCATTCGCAGTGAGGAGAACAGTTTATTTAAAGAAACTCCAAATTTTGTGGGAACCACAGAGGTGATAACAGAAGATCTTCTATAACACCAATCAACCTAGAATCACTACAGTGTTCTAGTTGTTGTTACATATTGATTAGGATTATGTCTACCATCAAAGACATGGTGGGGGAATTCTACTTTGATGGTGTGCCCTTGCAGAACAATGCATTCCTTATTTTTCAAGCTGACCTGAATTGGCTCCCATCGAGGGCAAATAGTTAAAGTAATATATCTCGTTGCAATTCTTACAAATACTGTCATTCGACGAAATCAATCGATATATAGTAAATATGTATAGACAAGTAGACCTTGGGCCATTCGCATAAAGGTGAAAACTACGGGGACTAAGAGAATGTAATCTGGCGAAAAATGTACTAGCCAAATTGAAACAAATCCATCGTCGCAAGTGGGGCCCCTCTATACTCACACATAAATCATGCATCTATATTCCGACAGTATACTGCCACTAAAAGCCTTTCAAGATTAGCAGTCGAAAGTAACGTGGAACTGCAAGAAAGTGGTCAAAGAATTGGGACGAGGCAACAGACTCACAATATAGTGGGTGCCCACTATATTAGGCATCCACCAATGTATTGTAAGCAACACTATGGCCGACATGCTAGCTCCAAATTTTGTGGAAACCACAGAGGTGACAACAGAAGATCTTCTATAACACTAATCAACCTAGAATCACTACAGTGTTCTAGTTGTTGTAACATATTGATTAGCTTTATGTCTACCTTCAAAGACATGGTGGGGGAATTCTACTTTGGTGGTGTGCCCTTGCAGAACAATACATTCCTTATTTTTCAAGCTGACCTGAATTGGCTCCCCTCGAGGGCAAATGGTTAATGTAATATATCTCGTTCCAACTCTTACAAATACTGTCATTCGACGAAATCAATCGAGTTATAGCAAATATGCATAGACAAGTAGACCTTGGGCCATTCGCATAAAGGTGAAAACTGGGGACTAAGAGAATGTAATCTGGTACTCGGACGCATCGAAAAATGTACTAGCCAAATTGTAACAAATCCATCGTCGCAAGTGGGGCCCTCTATACTCACACATAAATCATGCATCTATATTTCGACAGTAGTGTCACTAAAAGCCTTTCAGGATTAGCAGTCGAAAGTAACTTGGAACTGCAAGAAAGTGACCAAGGAATTGGGGCGAGGCAGCAGACTCACAATATAGTGGGTGCCCACTATATTAGGCATCCACCAATGTATTGTAAGCAACACTATGGCCGACATGCTAGCTCCAAATTTTGTGGAAACCACAGAGGTGACAACAGAAGATCTTCTATAACACTAATCAACCTAGAATCACTACAGTGTTCTAGTTGTTGTAACATATTGATTAGCTTTATGTCTACCTTCAAAGACATGGTGGGGGAATTCTACTTTGGTGGTGTGCCCTTGCAGAACAATACATTCCTTATTTTTCAAGCTGACCTGAATTGGCTCCCCTCGAGGGCAAATGGTTAATGTAATATATCTCGTTCCAACTCTTACAAATACTGTCATTCGACGAAATCAATCGTCTTATAGCAAATATGTATAGACAAGTAGACCTTGTAACATTCGCATAAAGGTGAAAACTACGGGGACTAAGAGAATGTAATCTGGCGAAAAATGTACTAGCCAAATTGAAACAAATCCATCGTCGCAAGTGGGGCCCCTCTATACTCACACATAAATCATGCATCTATATTCCGACAGGATAGTGCCACTAAAAGCCTTTCAGGATTAGCGGTCGAAAGTAACTTGGAACTGCAAGAAAGTGGGAAACCAAGAAACTGGGGCGAGGCAACAGACTTACAATATAGTGGGAGCCCACTATATTGGGCATCCACCAAGGTATTGTAAGCAACACTAAGGCCAACATGCTAGCCAAAAACGCACCACCTTCCATGATCCTGAACCAAGCCATGGAGTACGAATGTCCATAGTCAAAGAATGGTCAGAAAATGGTATCGTGGTACACGAAAGGCCGACGAGGCCGCTATGCAGGCCAAGAGGTTGCTTGATGTATAGTACATCTACTAACAACTCATGCCGAGGTCCTGAATTCCCTAGCAAATATTGGCGTGGGCCACCTCCCAAGTTGCAGATTATAAAAAAAGCGGAAGTAGAAACGACCGAACACTTACTCTACACTTGTGAATCAATAGCACCTAAGAGATTTTCTCCTATCACATACCATTTATATGGTTGACAGCGAGCAGCTAGATCTCGCTGAATTTAAGAGGAAGTCCTTCATGGCTCTTCTAACCTAAGTCTTCTAACTCGAAGAGTCAATAATGGAGAGTCCATTATTGACCCATAGAATTGATCCATGCACTATAGACCAAAGTTGGTTGCAGCGCAAGTGGCGTTAACCGCCAAGATTAATTAAAAAGGAGCAGAAAACTTGATCTAAAGGAACTTCACTTCTTTCGGGGAACCACAGATATGTCAAGGGAAGAATTTCTGGTGAACCTGTAACAACACAATGATCTATGTTGTAATTGCTGGTTTCGAATCGAAATTTTATATTCTTGTGATATGTTCTTGGGTTAATACGATGTATCCCAGTGCAATTCGTACAAATATCTGTCATATGACATAGTAACAATCGAAACATAGCAAACATAGTCATGAACACCTTGTCCTTTTCATAGAATACGCAAGACTTGATCTAATCATAGAGATATCCTGGGAAACTAAACTCTTGGCTATCAAGCCCATGATCTCGGTTGTGATTGCAGGTTGCTTATCAAAATTGTGTCTACCTCTAAAGGTATGCTGTAGATAATTGCTCATCAGGATTTATTTTTGTGGCATGGCCTTGGGTAACGAAACAAAGGCTACTAGCCCAATTTTACGTGTTATTTAAGTGGTGCGGATAAAAAAAATGTGACCAATCAGAATCAAGTATTTGCCGAACATTGCCGAAGCGTCACGAGGTTTGAATTTGACAGGTCGCCATTTAAATTAGAATTCTGTCAACCAACAAACAACCATCCGAAAATACTATGACCTTGATAAAGGACATGTCAAAAATCTGTCATATTCAAACCTCGTGACACTTCGGCAATGTTCGGCTAAATACACGATTCTCATTGGTCACATTTTTTATCCCCACCACTTTTGGCCGATTTTAGGCCCATCTAACATAACACGTAAAATTGAGCTAGAACTTCCTTTGTTTGGCTACTGCCTTGCAGAGGAGTGCACACCTCATTCCGCGTACATCACACCGTCTATGAGTAAAACATCTTCAATTTTGCATAATCTAAGGATGCATGCTTATCCAGCAACATCACATGAACCTTCACTCAAGCATGTTCTTAAGCATTGATCTTAAAATAATAATACCAATGACATCGGTGCCATGTATGGCTGTGTGTATGATAGTGACTGAGCACAATTCGCCGATGAATAGGATTTCATTAAGAATGCACACCCTTGTTTATCGCTACGCGTCATGAGACGATGTCTAACCGAAAACGTAATTAATTGTCTGCTGACTCATTCTGCATGATCATCGGTAACAAACGTCTACCTTTCAAGGGTTGGCAGAAGAAAAACAAAGAATTTTAACGAGTTTAAAAATTCAGATCTATTCGAAAACAAACACTGCGGTTTGTTTAAGGCAAAGTTTGTATTATTGGGACAGTTGCAGTTGGGCAAGCCTTTATCGCGGATTAAATTTATGAAATCACGCTCCTCAGTGTGCGCGAGCAGCTATTAATTAAGGCGAATTCGCAATGGATCGTCGTTGCGCGTGTGCAGACTTCTTTTAATTACACATTGTTTTAACACTCGATCGTTGGGCGTTCATCTAATGGGTTTATTATGCCAGCAATGACCGGCCACAGTGCTCATTATCTCGGCCTCGTCCAGCCGAATTTGCATTGCTAAATTCAGATTACGCGTTTTCCTTCAGCAATAAGATGACAATGTAATGGAATTAAGTTTAATGAGTTCGTTACACTCCTCGCGGCTGCATCATTGAAGTGAAATTCAAGTTCATGCGAAGGTGTTCTACCGGAATGTGTTTATGCGAATGTTATTAATGTAGTGTTGGAGTTTGTGCATTTACAGTTGTCAGTTGCATTTGAAAGCGATTTATGTGCCGAAATGATCAGGGCATATACATCGCGGTCGTATACGTATCTGAACGCATACCGTCTTCGCCGTAAGCACACCGCTCATGCGCACTAGCGCAGCCGCAAGACTATTGCGCATGCGTACTAGCTCCAACCGTGCTCAAATGGGCAGGCGGTAGATGCGCACCGAGTGCGCAGAGCGATTTATACCTGTGCAGGCGGTGCGAGGAGCTAATTTATCGACGCACACGTGGTAAATTACGTCGAATTGCGTAAATAATATTTTCGCAGACACGGTGGTGGTTTATGGCTGACGCGCTATCGCACACTTAACTGATGCCGCCGCGCGCACGCGCTCCACACCGTCGCTGCCGCCAGCGCCATTGTTCGCGCATGGTGATAAATAAATTAACGAACATAACGTGCGCGCATGTTGCCCTTTATTATGCGCACTATTTACACCGCCGCCGACACCCAGCTGTAGGATCGGGTGGAAGCCACCGCCGTGGAGAGACCTATAGAAAATCGCGCGCACCACGTGTCTTGCGCGCGCATAAATCGCATTAAAGTGTGTCGCCAACAACATGCGCCACGCATGTACCAACTTGCAATTACTACTATTCAAGCGGAAGGATCGCTTTAATTACGTAGGCATAACGTGAACAATGTTAGAAAAATCATTCATGACTCAGGGAATATAGATATGGTAATAGTTTAATGATTAAATTCTAAAATTACGTAAAAATATTTTGATTAAAAGGGAGGAGTGTGGGCCGTTTCCCCGAAAGTGGCTTTGGAACCTAGACTATTCGTTGACTACACTTTCCTTGTTAAGTTAATAGTTTACAACCTATAAAGAGTCATATATGCACATTTATGAATGTTGCATCACCGAAGTAGAAAAGCAAAAGTAAAAAATGTATTTATATCAATATGCGTGGCGATAAAATCGCAATAAAATTACGAAAACATTGACAAGATTCCAGGCTGGTATTGTGCCCCCCTTCGCCAAGCCTATGATTTGCCCATACAACAATTCCGTTGTACACAAATATTTCATTTCCGGGCTAGAGAGGTTCCGCGTACTACAGCTCAATGTATATTACATAAATCACGTAAATCAGACTTCCCCGCCCACATGGGCAGTCTAGTGGTAGCATCTCCGCTTACCACGTGAGAGTACGGGGTTCGATCCCTCGAGGTGGGCAATCCACCGGGTGAATATTATTCACCCACAACTTACTACAAACACTTACAACACTAAAAACATTCAACACCCAACATTCTACCCTCAACATTCAACACTCAACATACAACACACAACTACTAC
>JAODAC010000018.1:342258-353791 GCA_027575185.1 Mimaenictus wilsoni | reverse complement strand
ATAATTAAAATTAGCAATTTTATTCCACATTTTAGGTACTATATAATATGTTTTGATCTGGTATTTGTTGGTATCCAGGAGATTAACATCAATTTAACGATTTTCTGCGTCATTAGTATTGCATTGATCTGCTTTTATGTATTATTGTAATTATTATATTTGGCGGAGACTGGTAGATCGCTACATGAATTATTATTATTAGTAATACTTTAAATATCGATTTTTGTCGTTATATTTATTGACTACCTATAAGTTTTTATATTTTATAATAGTATTATGCTTTTTTATTAAATCACGGATATAGGTTAGTAACACTGCTGTATGAGTCCGATATTCCATGTGTAATTAGTTCTGAAACCCATTTATAGATGGCGTTTCGATAGGATCGATATTGATAATATCGTTATTTTCAGGACGATATTTCGAAATTGATATATCGTAAAAATGTAAATATCGATTTCGTAAAATATCGATATTTCATCATCGTCTGACATGTCTACTTGGTACGAGTAGGGTCCTCTTAATGGCTCAACAAACGATTTCCTTCAAAACTTATCACAACCAAACTTAAGGGAGAATAACAACTACATATTCCACACATGTGTATGCAACCATAGAACTACGACTAATTTAATGTATGCAACCAACTTCTAGTAAGTACTTATAATTCGAATAAATATCACAAAATGATTCCGAGCATATACCACATCACTTTACTTAAATTCTTCAACATATATGAAATCATACAAGTAAAATAATTCTCCTCTTATATGAGAACAATAATGTGTTTTATTCCACTCAAGTATATGCAACCAAATAATAAGGTCCAGTTTAATGTATGCAACTGGACGATAGGATCAATATTGATAATATCGCTATTTTCAGGACGATATTTCGAAATTGATATATCTTAAAATTGTAAATATCGATTTCGAAAAATATCGATATTTCATCATCGGCTGACATGTCTACTTGGTACGAATAGAGTCCTCTTAATGGCTCAACAAACGATTTCCTTCAAAACTTATCATAACCAAACTTATGAGAGAACAACAACTACATATTCCACACATGTATATGCAACCATAGAACTACGACTAATCTAATGTATGCAACCAACTTCTAGTAAATACTTATAATTCGAATAAAGATCACAAAATGGTTCCGAGCATATACCACATCACTTTACTTAAATTCTTCAACATATATGAAATCATACGAATAAAAGAATTCTCCTCTTATATGAGAACAATATCTCAAACGTGTTTTATTCCACTCAAGTATATGCAACCAAATTATAAGTTTAATATATGCAACTGGACGTGAGTAGCCATACAGCTAGGAAATATCAGTTGATTTGTTCGCGTTGATTTACTCGCATTTGTTGATTTCACGACGCACTCCTTGCAGCAATTACGAATGATGATTAATTGTTTGTGTTGGTATAATATTATCGTCGCCGCTGGTTGCTCGACGCTCGACGCCGGCATTTCATGAATATTCAGTGCACTTTCAATCAACCAGCGTGAGCCGTACAAATACGCGCGGACACGAAATCTCGCACTCCACCTTCTTCGAAGGGCACCCAGCGTCGAGATTACCCTCAGCTCGCGCTCTCCGCGCATATTAAATATTTTTATTCAAATTAGTGCAGTTAGTTATGCGATTACGAACGCCCGACCCCCAAAGGCGAGCGAACACGGACGCAAAGTCGCACCTCTCGCCGCGATCGAATGACATTCATTAATTACGATATTTATATCAGAAAGGAGACGCATGCGCTTGCGACCCCGTTGAAAATTCCCAAAAGGCGCGTACATGAAGATTATGATATTTTTCAGGATTTACAACACCGCTTGTGCTTGCGCCTTTGTGCACGCATTTCGTTCACGTGTCGCGCATATTTTATCGCCGAACAAATATTTTACGAGCTTTCAGCGGGGTAAGAAAAATCGACAAATTGCACCCAGCATCGCCACATCGGCTGATTAACAGCCACGTCTTTAATTCCGCATGTCGTCATATCGAACCAAACTTTAACTACCAATTGAACACACTCGAGGCTGACACGTCTAGATGCCAATTACAAAAGTGCGCACATATTGCAGGTTGTGTAATTTACGATAGGTTTGTCAGCTTTGTATGACGCGTCTGAACCCTGTCGACCCGCACTGTCTGACCTTCGTGAACCGGCAGTAGTCGTTTGACACCTCAACTAATTAAAATCAAAATTAAATTGCACGCGCGTCGCTTGCGATAGAAAACGACGAGCGCAGAAAAAAAAAACTATGGACGGCGCATAAATTGCCGCCATAAACGGCGTTGCTAATTAATTTGCGTATGTTAATTAATCACGGTCCACAGTGAGTGCTGCGGTGTGCGTAATTAATTTGCGCCCAACATCGGGTATCCACCGGCCTGGAATCTGCCAGCGTATTCACAGGTGTGTGCGATATAAAGGATTCAAGTGCTCAATTTAATTATTAATTAAAGTTTGCGGTATGTAAACGATCGGGAAGTGCAAATGAAGAATGTGGCTATAATTAATTATAGTCATGTGAGCGTGGGGTTTAATAGTTATTTTTGCTTGACAATGTATGTTTTAAATACGTAATTTAAAATTTTAAATGGAATTTAAATTTACAATGTAAAACATAATCTCATAATCTTGTTGCTTCTCCTGCCATCAGCAGGCCAAGGGCAGGTTCAAGAGAAGGTTCTTGGGGGTCCTCTTTGGCATATTTCTGAATACGTATACTGTCCCGACAATAATTATGAACAAAAAGCAAAAACAAGGGAAGCGTCAAACTCGTGTTATAAAGAAGGTAGGCGGAGATATGAAAAGTTTGGGAACCACTGGATTAGAGTCAGGCAGGAGGGTTCTACAGATACAGATAATTTGGCATTTTTAAGCCTATTCTTCGTCAATTTTACACCTATCAATACAGGAATTGATATACTAGATCAGTGATCCTCAATATTTTTGGTTGTGCGATTTTCTTAGCTATTTAAAAATTTGTAGTAGAGAAATTTATATTTATATGCAGTTAAACATGCCGTATATAGAAATCCGTCGGACCAAATTGTTATTTGGAATTTACGTATGGGTGCCACGAGTACAAAGCTAAAATACGTATGTTTATCAGTACACTTTACGAAAAAATCGACAAAAGGTGAAATTACTAGATTCCGCCCACCTGGGCAGCCTAGTGGTAGCGACTCGGTTTACCTCGTTTACCTCGAAAGAAGAAGCAACAAGATAGACATCGATATATGTTTTATTGCATTTTTTTCACTTTTCTATAAGCAGAAATAATGTATAAACATATTAGGATATTAGATTGTAAATGAATTGAAAGGGCTATCCTTGTCTTTCTTCCTTGTTTGCTTTTGGGTCGAGCATAGAGCAATTCAAATATCTAAAGTCCCCGATCAGATATCTGAATTTCTTATTAGACTGGAACGGGGAAAACTACGTCCAGAACCTTCTAATTATACTAAGATAGATCTTCTTGTATGTTTGATTCGTTGTCTTAAATTATCAAAGTTTATCAATTACACGTATTAATTTCGTTTCTACGAAATACAGCACGACGGCTAATAGGACTGAGAATTGGATGCAAAGTTAACAAAAGCATATTGCCTGCTGTACCATCAACTGCGTACAAAATGTATCAACAAAAAGTAACTAGAGACGATAGGGTATGGAACGAGAAATAAGAAACCAACTACAAGTAGAGAGTATAGAAGAATTTATAGAACGAAAGCTGGTGGGAGCATCTCTAAAGTAACTAAAGGAAGATCGCCAAGTTAAGAAGGTATAGGTAGAGTAGACCTAAGAAGACATCGGATCGAAACATCAGCGAAATATTAGTGAAGAACGGAAAGAAAATGCAAGAAAGGAAGAAGCTTGTAAAAAACAATAAATATTGGGCGATTTGGGTTTACAGAAGAAAAATTATTTTAAATATTTCTCTCTCTCTCTCTCTCTCTCTCTCACTCGCATAGTGGTACAGTTCAACTTGAACAATGTATTTTTTAAATATGTAATTTAAAATTTTAAATGTAATTGAAATTTACAATGTAAAACATAATAAGAAGAAGCAACAAGATAGACATCGATATATGTTTTGTTGCATTTTTTTTCACTTTTCTGCAAGCAGAAATAATGTATAAACATATTAGGATATTAGATTGTAAATGAATTGAAAGGGCTATTCTTGTCTTTCTTCCTTGTTTGCTTTTGGGTCGAGCATAGAGCAATTCAAATATCTAAAGTCCCCGATCAGATATCTGAATTTCTTATTAGACTGGAACGGGAAAAACTACGTCCAGAACCTTCTAATTATACTAAGATAGCTTTTCTGACCTGTGCCATTTCCTTGCATCTTCTTAGTTTGAGGACCTATTCTACGCCATGTTTTACTTCATCTTTCCATCTTTTCCTTATTCTTCCAATGGGGCATTTCCCAACTTTTTTCTTTCAACTTTCTCCGTTCAAGATTCTTTAGGGCGTTCTGCAATTATTTTGATGTGGCTTGTCCACCGAAGGTGCTGCAGTTTGATGTATGTCGAGAAGGTTCGCTACCTCAGAACCTGATATACTTCCTTGTTGTGCCACCTCCTTTATCTAAAGTCCTTTATCGACGTCAGCCATGAAGAAAAGGACCATATCGCATCTTTTGATTCTGACTAGCTCGCTACAATATATCCGATATAATCGTATTATACAGAACAATTAAGAACCAATATTCCTAACAGATAGCTTAGAACGATAAAATTTGCAAGCATTGTTACTTGTCACCAACGCAGTCCCAAGGAAGGAATCATTCGTTACACAAAATAATAAAGAGATTACCATAGAATAATGTATAAATTACTTTGTGTGCTGTTCCCGGGCATGTAGTTCTGTAGTTATTTCAAGTTGCAGGCTACTGAGGTTGGAAAATCACCATGTGCATTGCATGGCGTTTTATTTAGAGTAAGGCAAATTAGTTTAGTGACTAACGCCTTCGAAAGAAAAATACTACATTGGATTCCAGACCTCAGGTCAAGAGAAAACAAATCTCCCTTCCAACTTGTGGTAGGGTGTTGTTGAAGTGACCAATACTGGAGAGTATCTGGAGAGTTCAATAGTCATATACTCTTCATTTTCCCTTCGTTTGCATACCTTGTATTTGATATCCGTGGTATCTACCGATATGCCCTTCGTTGTTTATTGCCTGGATTTCCGACTGTTGCTCATCTCTAGTACTAGCTAAGATCGCCGCGATGGTTCCTCAATCTTTTGTTTTATTGCCTTTAGCCAACCGATTTGTGGGTTCAGGTACAGGTTCATCACCTTTAGCGTCAACTCCGATTACTTAAAGCGAATATAAATCAATTGTATGTATTTATTGTCTTCTTCAGGGCCTTGATTAGATTTAACAACATTGGGCAACTTGATTGAATGTTCTCAGTTAGGTCAGCAATAACAAGAAATAAGTTCTGTTAGGGCTTAACCTTGGACCAGTCATGGCAAACCTTTCTGAGGGCAGTGATCAAATAACCGAGAAGGTTCATCAAATTTAAAATGTTCGTCATCAATGTTCAAGGCACCAGAGCCTAGAACCATTACCAATTTTCCACTTAATTTTATAAAGGCTGAAGTGCTTTAGATCTTATACAAATCGATTCGGGATCACTCGTAAAGAACTGAATATATGCCTAGATAAGAGGAGTTCAGATTTAATTTCACTATATTTGCGTTTTGCAAATTATTTTAATAATGGAAAATGTTCAAGAGCTGTTTTTGGTCTAACTTCTACTTAAGGAAGATCATTTTAAATGTGCTATTCAGGGCACAGAGTTGGTTCAGGAAATTCGATCTCTCTTAGATGTTTAAATTACACCTGTATTAACAATATATCATCTTTGTTGTTTACTTGGTTGTATAGTATAGATATAAACATATATATGTATTTCAATGAAGGGAATAACCTCGTAGCACTGCTTCTTCTACTGATATTGGGACCGAACCCAAAATATTGCTATAGGCTGAAAGAATGAAAAATGCTCTGAGGAACAAGCACGATTAACTAGAGGTAAGCATAAATTTGATTCCGTTAGGTTAGGAAGGTTATATAAAGTACATGTAGCTACAGATTCAATCTTAATTTCCCCCATGAAAAAAAGATTTAAAAAAAGAGCATCTTGTGGCTTTTAATTGTAAGAAACGTTAAATCTTGTCATTGAAATCCCAGAAGACAATAATTAATTATTGAAACTTAATGATGAATGATGACTGGTAGGTTTGGTAGGTTTATTTTAAGTTGTAGGCTACTGACTTTGGAAAATCACCATGTGCATTGCATGGCGTTTTATTTAGAGTAAGGCAAATTAGTTTAGTGACTAACGCCTTCGAAAGAACAATACTACGTAGGATTCCAGACCTCAGGTCAAGAGAAAACAAATCTCCCTTCCAACTTGTGGTAGGGTGTTGTTAAAGTGACCAATACTGGAGAGTATCTGGAGACTTCAATAGTCATATACTCATCATTTTCCCTTCGTTTGCCTACCTGATATTTGGTATCCGTGGTATCTACCGATATGCCCTTCGTTGTTTATTGCCTGGATTTCCGACTGTTGCTCATCTCCAGTACTAAGATCGCCGCGACGGTTCCTCAATCTTTTGTTTTGTTGCCTTTAGCCAACAGATTTGTGCTATTCAGAGTACAGGGTTAGTTTAGGAAATTCGATCTCTCGTAGATATTTAAATTACACCTGTATTAACAATATATCATCTTTGTTGTTTACTTGATTGCATAGTATAGATATAAACATATATGTATTTCAATGAAGAGAATAACCACGTAGCACTGCTTCTTCTACTGATATTGGGACCGAACCCAAAATATTGCTATAGGCTGAAAGAATGAAAAATGCTCTGAGGAACAAGCACGATTAACTAGAGGTAAGCATAAATTTGATTCCGTTAGGTTAGGATCTTAATTTCCCCCATTAAAAAAAGATTTAAAAAAAAGCATCTCGTGGCTTTTAATTGTAAGAAACGTTAAATCTTGTCATTGAAATCCCAGAAGACAATAATTAATTGTTGAAACTTAATGATGAATGATGACTGGTAGGTTTTTGAAAAGTGCTGCGCCTTTCTCGTTCTCATTTGGAATGGCAGATTGTGTTTTTGTTTTCCTCTGCGTCTTTCTGTAGTCGTCGCTGGCGAGCAATTCGATATAGCTCGGGACGAACTCGCGGGGGTCACGAATTTGTTAATTGCCAGCGATTATAATCTGTACACATTAATTAAAACGAGACAAAGCGTTTCTCAGAACGACGGTTCTGGAATGCACCCGAAGAACCGACCGAAGAGTCTGGGGCTTCATATCGACCAATACGAGGCGTTAATGAATCAAGAATTCAAATTCAACGTTACGATGATAAATCAAAATTGAAAATATCAGACCTCCCGTGATGAGTGACACATAGTTTTTGGGATAGTTCTTTTTTTTTCATAGAAATTATTCGATTTCTTCGATTAGCGATAAACAATGCACAAAATTTTATCGTATCCGGTGCAGGCGCACATGTTTGTAGACGCACAAAAGCCCTGTTAATAAGATTATGATTCAGTGCGAGCGGTCGTCATAATCGGCAATAAAAACGCGTTTGTCTGATCTTTTATCGGCCCATCCTCCGCGCCTTCACGAAAGTCTCTCTTTCTGGATGGCCGCGCGTCGCGGCAAACGACGCAGCAGAAAACATCTGTACGGTCGTGTCGCGCGGGTATTATACTGGTCTTATTAAACCATGATTATAAAACATTGTAATAAAATTTCACACATTAAAATAAAATTCGTATAAATTACTAAGTAAACTGGTCGTCATTAAGGTGGTATGTTTATGATACTTAACGTCGGCTCGACTCATATTTTTGTTAATAAATTACCGTCGCGCACAACACACGCCGTGGAAAACTCTCGGTGGCTTCTTTTATTTTTTCTGGTAGGCATGGAAATTATCGTCGTAAAACTCTGTAATGGTGACTACTGAACTATCCCATGGTAAATCCGTATACAAAAAAAGATTGAAAGAAGACGAAAAAAAGGTTCAGTCCTTCCTGGGTGCTGCAAAGAAAATACTCACTTGGTTTCAATAGGACGATATGAGGCTGAATGCTAACAATTATCCGCGAATGTCGGGATTAAATTTATATTAATGGATTTAAACGCGGCGACTTTGTTTCCTGCTGTAATAAATTTGGCTTCGAAAAATTCGATCTGACATCGGTATTGTTCTATTTCCAAGCGGCGGCGTTGGTATGTGCGTCTTTTTACTTTCGTTCGGTTCTGGCCCCGATGCGTTCATTTTTATATTCCGATTTAATAAATGGTTTTGTCGCGCGGTAGGCGAATGTCCCAGAGACCGGCCGGCACGGCGGGCACCCATTGTCCTCGGCTTTCGTGGTGTGCTCCGACCCGATGAGAAGGAATTCCTCGAGGTGTGACAGCCGCTGGCAGCTTCCCCTGCGATCGCATATAACCCGCACCACGATCACACTCACTACATCTACACAAATAGTCACTACCAGACTATAAGACCATAGCAACTATAAAACCATAGATCTTGGTCAGTGTTACCTAAAAGGTGGCACGGGTCATCGCAGAAGGATAAACTGGTTTGGTGAAGAGAGCAGGCTGCATTTTATAGTTATACTTTCAGGTTCTCATTCGGGGGGTCTTCTGCCAATGATGAACTGTGTTCCAGATAGGATGCCCTTTTGTATCTGAACCTAAGCTCATAAGCTCAAGCCTAAAATGATTGAAAGAATGCAAATCTTAAAAACATGTCTATAATTCGTGGAGATAGGTCCTCATATGCACTACAAGTACAATGAAACCAGTATTTTTGAAAATTCAGGACAGATTTTTACTTCTAAAAAAGTGGGAATTACCATTTTGTGGTACAAAAACAAGGATAAAGATACATATTAATACAAATGAGTAAATACCAACCTTTGAGAACCACTGGTGTATGGAGAGTCGAGTATGTTCCACTGGGTAGGTCCGTCTGTGAATGTCTCCTGCTTTCGACTTGGGTTATGCACGTCTGCAGCATTCCGTGCTCTCATGGTCTCATAATCAGTTATGCATATTAAGTTAGTTAAGCTCATTATTATACCCGCGGAGTCTTGTTATTTATACACGACAGTATTAAATGTTGGCTAGTGGCCCTGCTGCTGAAGACTCTCAGGCATTGTGCGTCGCCGTGAAGTTTGCAGTCGTCGGTGGGTTACACGTGTTAAGAAGATTAACAGGATTCCGTAATTGCTCATTGCCTCGTTCCCGACGCAATTCTGTATTGGTTTTCATATTTTACTGCCGTACACACCTGTACAAAACCCTTTGCATGATTGTGTTTCCGTCCAGTGGAACGTTTTCAAAGGAAACATAACCAGATCAGCCACCGTGCATATGGCTAAACTATATTAAAATTGATTACCCACACTTGTTTTTAGTGCTGGTCTTAAAACCCAACCCGCCTACCACCTTCACTATTAGAATATATATATTCTGTTGGTTGTAAACAGTGGTGTAGTATGTGCTTGCCGCGTTGCATACTCGTCACGAATATGAGTTTTGCTCGTTTGGGCGATGGCCAAAGCCAACAAGATCGAAGATCATGTTACATAAATTAAATTCATTTCAGCTCATTGCCGCGGCTGTTGGTCGAAGCAGCTCATTTTTGCGTTTATTAAGGCGCTGCTGTTGCTGTTTGCTGATGCCGTCCGAAACGAATTGGATATTTATGATTTTTTTCGTATTTAATTAGACCTACCTGATATCCGACCTGATCCAATATGCATGCATCCACCATCTCTTCAAGAGACGCAATAAAACGGCCTGTATGGAACCAACAACAGCGCACAAAGCCTTTACTCGTACTTATTGCGGCTGGCAAAATGTTCGCACTTCAAACCACTGTGTTCGGTCGCACTCGCTGCTTTTGTCTTTTTTTTTGCATCTGCAACGCGCAACCTCTCGATATATTTATTGATGACGATTAAGTTGTACATGTGCTGAATCTAGTATTCCTCGCATGCGTGGACGCGACAACCGGCTGTTATTCAGGAGCCCACACGTTTTTGTCGACGGCCGATGCGATCGGCTTCGCAGCGAATATCGCGCGCCGCGATATACAACGTACATTTACATTTCCTAAACACATCTCATGTGCGCGGACTTTTCGCGCATCTTCGTTGCCATTTGTACAAGCGCAGGACGCGGCGCAAGAACGAACTCGGCGCGCCGCGTATGAAAATCTGTTTGGCTAGCGCTAAACACGCACGGCGCGCGCATAAATCGCGCCGACGAGTGTTATCAATCGCGGCCCAACAGCGCCGAACGTGTTTCGATAAATAATGAATCAAGAACATACCTGATGAAATCAGCGTTGTAGATATATCGATATATTGGCGTACAACTTAGCCATTTTAACCGCCAACGGTCATTAATCAACAAAGCGTAAAACAAATGAAAATCAAACACTATTAGTTCAATGTCGCTTTTTTAGATGGCGTTAGGTACCACGTAACGGCAAAATGAAGAATTAAAACGTGAAATTCATTCTTGTTTCTAAAATATTTTCAAATCTGTATGTTATAGAATGCCTATTTTTATACAGATGGATTTCTCTTTAAATATAGTTTCATTTGATATCCACATTTACGCCGAAATGTTGGGTAATTATTGAAATATAAGATCGAGTAACAAACGTCTTTCCAAAAATGTTGAGTTGTAGGTTTTACTTTTTTTCTATTATTGGTAGCATTATAAAACAAACACCAATCGATTTAGCGTGAAAATATCTTCAATCTGCTAAATCATTTTTTTCATTTGATTACTTAGAAGCAATATTATTATAAGTCATGAAAGCTGAGTCTAATAACGGCGACGATTTCACTGACCGAAAAATGACTTGAAATTACTTCTTCTAAAATTTCAGTTTTATTTATATTTACATTCATCCACTATGTACACATCATATACCTTTCGACTCAGAATGAAATTTTCTACAGTTTTCTGCAACAATATTTTTGATAGCATCTTTAGAAATCATGTTATATATCATTAAAAATTTACTCAATAACCTCAACATTGCCGATCTCAAAAATGACTTGTCTTAAATATACCATTTTTATTCACATGTCTTTGATGTCTAGACGTATAAATCAAGGCCAGTTGATTCAACGCGAAAAATACTTCCAACTCCTGGGTCAGTGTTTCATTTGAATACTTAGAACCGATGTTGGAAAACGTTGAAACATAGAAAAGTTGAGTCTAATAACGGCGACATTTTCGCCGTCAAAAAAATTACTTGAAATGACTTCTTCTAAAAATCATACTTTTATGTACATTTGTCACATTTCTATGTATATAAATCAGATATTAATTGATTCAGAATTTTTTTTTATTACAACAGGAAAAATATATATAAAGATACAATAACAATATTAGAATATGTACATAAACTATAGATT
>JAODAC010000018.1:307257-323464 GCA_027575185.1 Mimaenictus wilsoni | reverse complement strand
GGAATACAATCAGGAAAAGTATATTATTAAAAGAATTATGCAAATTAACGTTGGAGGTTAACTAAGGTTATGTCATGTGAAAAATGAATGAAAAATGAGCATAAAAAAAGAGGGAAAACAGAGAGAGAAAAAACGCAAGTTCGTAATGGCAGAAATGTTTTTGAATAAATTATACGGTAAAATGGACATTTTTTCCGCTCACGATAGGCTCGGTTATTAGATTAATAGCAAGCAAACGACAATCATGCGTCATTAATTTAAACGCATTACAATTGCAGTTGGAAAACCGTTTCGATTTTCTATTCCTTTGCGCGTTGCCCGCGAGCTAATGAGTTGCATGGGCTGCCAGACTAATCACGCCGTAATAATTCCGTCTATTCGTATTTTTTATCATGTATATTTCGTTGATATAACCTCAATACAAACCTATCTCGTTTGCTTTGCACTTAATAGCTCTTTAAACTTTCAATGGGAATGCATTTCAACAAGTCAATTACGCTTTGTTAGCCGTATTGTTTCACCCTTTCAGCGGATGGAAAACAGATTAAAGCGAGGGTGTAAAACCGGGTGTAAATCTCAGTTAAGCGAATTAACCCTTTTCGGCGGCGGCGTTCACAGCCAAAGGGGACGTAAACGAGCGCGTCGCGGTCATTAGCATGCTGATCACCGAGAGATGTTCATCATCGAAGGGGTGGCGGCGGCAGTGGAGGCGGTCGGAGCTGTTAAAACAGATTTTAAACACATCCGTGGCGGTTTCGGTGCGAGAGCAGGGTGCGCGCGCCCGGGGGCTCATGTGCAGGAGCCGAGCAACAGGTTGTCATTAATTAATACTGCTGTACATCCCCTTAATTACCCCTTTCGGTCGCGCTGCTTCATTATGCAGAACGGCGGGTCCTCCCCCACATCAACGTTCGCGACTGCCTTCAACACGCCTGTTTAGTGTGTAATTAATGTTACGAATATGGCCTCGTTGGAACATTTCATAAAACAATCTTAGGAATATATACAAATTCCTTCTTTTACTGCTTGATGTATTTTTTTTAGAAAATGATGTTTTGTATCGGCTTTGATAGAGTTATGTAAAGTGATGTTAGATTATGTAAAGAATGTTGATAGTAAGAAAGGTAAGGTTTCGTGTGCCTAAGTAAGGTTAGGTGAGGTTAGGAGTTTCGAGAGTAGGTTAGGGAATCGTTACGTGAGGTTAGATGAGGTTAGATGAAGTTAGATGAGTTTCAGTGATCGTTGGGTTAGGTTAGGTGAGATTATATGAGATGATGTGAGATTAGGAGAGGATAGATGCAGATTGCAAAGGTTACGTGATAGTTAGGAGAGGTTGGTTGCAGTTAGGTAGGAATTTGTGTGCATAAGTCAGGTTACATAATCGTTAATTGAAGTTCGGGCAGATTAGGAAAAGTTGGCTGAGATTAGTTGAGGTGATATCAGAATAGGTGATGGTTAGGTGATTAAACGATGAGGTTAAATGCGGTTAGGTGATGTTTGGGTGAAGTTAGGTGAAGTTAAGTGAGGTTAGCTGAAGTTAGGTGAGGTTATCTGAGGTTAGGCGAGTTTAGATGAGGTTACGTGATCATTAAGTGAAATTAGGTGAGGTCAGCTGAGGTCAGGTGAGGTTAGGTGAGATTTGAAGAAGTTGGGTGGGGTTATGTGAAGTTAGGTGAGGTTAGGTAAGATTAGGGGTGGTTAGGTGAGGTTAGGTGAGGTTAGGTGAGGTTAGGTGAGGTTAGGTGAAGTTAGGTGAGGTTATCTGAGGTTAGGCGAGTTTAGATGAGGTTACGTGATCATTAAGTGAAATTAGGTGAGGTCAGCTGAGGTCAGGTGAGGTTAGGTGAGATTTGAAGAAGTTGGGTGGGGTTATGTGAAGTTAGGTGAGGTTAGGTAAGATTAGGGGTGGTTAGGTGAGGTTAGGTGAGGTTAGGTGAGGTTAGGTGAGGTTAGGTGAAGTTAGGTGAGGTTATCTGAGGTTAGGCGAGTTTAGATGAGGTTACGTGATCATTAAGTGAAATTAGGTGAGATCAGCTGAGGTCAGCTGAGGTCAGCTGAGGTCAGCTGAGGTCAGGTGAGGTTAGGTGAGATTAGGGGTGGTTAAGTGAGGTTACGGAAAATTTGGAGAAGTTTGGAGGCCGATAGATAAGATTAAGTCATCGTTAGGGTGATGTCAGGTGAAGTCAATTAGGATTAGGAAAGGTCACGCGACGTTAGATGATCGTTAGGACAGGGTAGGTGAGATTAGGTGAGGTTCGATGATGCTAGCTGATCGTTAGATGAGGTTGGGTAATGTTTAGTGCGGTTAGGTGAAACTAGGTGAGGTAATGTGCAAATAGGTTATGTCAGATACATATAGAACAGATTTCGTGAGGTTACATGAAGATAGATTGAGGAAATATGTGGTTAGGTGATTATTAAATAGGGTAGGTTGTTGGGATAAGTTAAGTGATTGTTAGGTAAAGTTTGGGCAGGCAGATGAAGTTACGTGGTTGTTAGTTGAAGTTTGGTGAAATGAGGTAAAGTTAGGTGAGGATGGAACGTGAGAATAGTGACTTGCTCGCTCGGGAAGCTTAGTCGGTAGCGTCTTGGCGTATCACGCCGACGGTCGAGGTTCGAGTCCTCAGCGCGAGCACCATATACTGTGATTATTTGCCACGCGCTACTTCACACATCCACGCACACACATATGCAACAATCACACACAAAACCTCCACCACATCTTTCAACTTCAAACATCCAGCTTCACATACCACTCTACAGATATTTACTACTCTCTAAGGGAACTACACTCAACAACAACAACACAACAGATACCAACAACTCACACCCACAACAAAAATTGTATAAATACAAAACAGATATAAATTGTACATGACAACATTTAAAAAAGGAAACAGATAAATAAGAATACTGCATATCAAAGTCCCAGAAAGACCTTTAGAGGTCGATAGACATGAAAATATGCGAAATTATTATTGGTTTGTATATTATTTTCACATTTATATATGTACAATATACTGCTATAATCAATTATGTGAATAAAATGCTTGTTTTCCAAGATCACTTTATTCGCAAATTAATTAATTGACCCATTAATGACCTAGTCTTCTCTTGGGAAGCACGCAACTTTTACATAACCTAATCGATGCCGACTATCCGTGCCTAGATTTTATATAACCGCAATTAATAAAATTACAAACGCAAATTACATGCGTTTTGCATGAAAAATATCTCAATTATAATAATTTTCAATTATCCTTTTATCTGTATAATAAATAATAGACAATTTTCTCAGAGCATCTCATACCTTTAATGCTACTTTAAAGCTACCGCAACATAGATGGCACTAACCTTAAGTGGCTACGCTGAAACAACAACAAACCTACAATTAAACTAATTTAATTTGAAACTTCTTGTCTTTTCAAACGTCAGCGGAATGTATGTTTGAACAAACAACGCAGTAGTCTGTCAAATTGACGAGCTCACCGGCTCCTCGCATGGTTAATAATTATTTTGTCAGTTTAACGTTGAGATGTTAATTAATGCTTCGCTCCACGTCCGCTGTGCATCCACATTTCTTGTGTGTGTTTCCTGCTCGCTGCAGCGGAGCGCAAAGAGAGTTTAGAACAAATGAATGGATGCCAGACGCCAGTTGAATGAACAAAAGTTGGAAGGAGGCGTGCGTGGCACGTCATTCTGCGATGTGGATGTGGACGAGAGTAAAGAACGAGAAATATACAACAAACGGTCTGAACGATTTGTTGCCGCAAGACCGGCGTGAGAGAGAGGGCGTGCCTCTAAAACAAACTCCTTTAATTTCATCACACAACAATTAAAAACACCATGTTGACACGTTGGGCACACCTATCATAATTTATCAATTTGACACTTTCGAAATTGCCTTAGGTTAAGAGCGAGAGGTGACTTTAGACAGATGACTTCACACGACGTCTGAATGGGTATAAATATTTATTTCCTCTATTAAATGTTTTACATATCAATCAATGAAATTGAAAAATACTTAAAATTTATTTATTCCAAGTCTGATCTGAGAGATAAATGATATTATTTAGCAAAATGATAGAGGATAGGTTTTATGTTCGGATTGTGGTTCCGGTTCACTTTCAGAATTGGGTTCGGGTTAGGTTTTTGAATCGGGCACGGGTTCGAGTTTGTGATAGGTTTCCGGGTAGGGTTCGAGTTCGGTTTTTTGGGTAAAGTTTGGGTTCAGGTTCGAATTTGGGTTCGGGGTCGAGTTCCGGATCGGTTTTCGGCTAGGATTCGAGTTCGGGTTCGCTTTTCGGAAAGGTTTCGAGTTCGGGTTCGAGTTCGCGTTCGGTTTCCGGAAACGGTTCGAGTTCGAGTTCGGGTTTGGTTTTCGGACAGGACTTGAGTTCGGGTTCGAGTTCGAGTTCGGGTTCGGTTTTCGGAAAGATTTCGAGTTCGAGTTCGAGTTTGGGTTCGGTTTCCGGAAACGGTTCGAGTTCGAGTTTGGATTCGGTTTTCGGAAAGGTTTCCAGTTCGGGTTCGGTTTTCGGAAAGGTTTCGAGTTCGGGTTCGAATTCGAGTTTGGGTTCGGTTTCCGGAAACGGTTCGAGTTCGAGTTCGAGTTCGGTTTTCGGAAAGGATTTGAGTTCGGGTTCGAGTTCGAGTTCAGGTTCGGTTTTCGGAAAGGTTTCCAGTTTGGGTTCGGTTTCTAGGTTTGGTTCGAGTTCGGCTACGGTTTCCGGGAAGAGGTCGAGTTCGAGTACGGTTTCGGGTTCGACCTAGGGATCGGTTTCCGGTTCGGGTTAGGTTAGATTAAGTTAGAATAACTTATGTTAGGTTAGATTTAGGCAAAATAAATTACATAAAGGCTTTATTATTGTATCCAACGAAATAAATTAATTACTAGTTGTGAATCCAATTATGTAAATAATCTTTTTATCTTTCAATAAATAACCTGATAAATCTGATGGCTTGCGTCTGTTTATTTAAATCATGCTTTGTTGGTTTATGTATAGTTTCGAGACTCGCGCAGCGACAACAACGCAGCGCAAACCCTACAGTGATTTAATTGGATTCGGTTGAGTAATTAATGGATTTAAGAATGCGGCCAGTGGCAGCGTGCGTGCGAGTGAGCGAGGGTGAAATTACGGCGTTTTTAATCTGCCACGCGATTGTTTCTTTGGCTTCTCATCCGCACTCGGGGTTTACGTTTACTTCCAACGTGCCTTAACTAATAAATTCCCGGCTGCAAATAAATTCCCATAGCTTAGAAATCGATAAAAATAATGAATATGCGAATTGGGATTTATTGCGTTGGATGCGTTCGATGATATTATTCAATTATGCAATTAAAAACGGTGATCCATATTCGAAAAAAAAGAAAGAGACTACATTAACTGGTTAATGCCATAAAGCCCACGTGTAATTTGATCAGCCGGATGCGTTTCGACGATGCACCGAATGCAAACTTTCACCCGGCATTGTATTTAAATTGTCATTATTTTATTTGCGCGGAGCGTAACCGACAAAGTGCATGTCGATGCCGGCAGTGCAATGCAGATTTTGCGATACGCTCGCTGTAATTAGAAAATTACACTTTTTAGAAATTTATGCAAAACGCGTCGTTTGCATACAGTCCACGGACTTTGTGTCTTGCATGCAAGTGAAACTTTGATTGCTCATAGTTTTGACTAGGTTCGACTGGTAAATTGATGAAAATTAAGGTAATAGTTTCTTGGAAAACGTTTCTTTTATATTAACTTGATTAAAATTGCATAGTGTTTTTGTTTGTACAAAAAATGTAATCAATATAATTAACCATTTTTTAAAATTGCTGAATATTTCACTATATAAAATAATCATATATTTCATGGTCTTGTATCAACGAAAAAATAAATTAAAGGTGGATCTAATGGTACTGACTATTGTACCATCAAACATTAGTACTATTAATTATTGATTCAAATATGTGTTCAGATCTCTAGTGGCTGAAGATCGCTGAGCCTATATAAGATTTGAAACAGACATTTCGAGACAATTGAAATTTCAGAAATTATTTTCAAAAATTCATGAATTCTAATGAAATCCTCCTAAAAGTTGCTCAGGGCCGAAGTTACTTCAAATTTTGATTAGAACCGGATATGAAGGTATCATTTCCCAATGCGCAATATCACAAACTTAATGTGGGTTTTATTTAACTTTGTGAACGAAGAATTTATTTTGATTGATTAAGATTTCGTGAAATGCATCTGTTCGTATAACATAATATTGAGTATGTTTAAATAAAATATTCTAAAAATGAACACCTATTCTCTTCATAGTAGTAGGAGCAAGTCACTTTTCTCGAGTTAAGTAGTTTTCACGATTATAACAAATTGCGGTACGACCCGAAGGCGAGTGCTGCAACTCAGAGTAGAAAAATCATTCTTCTACTCCTATTGAATAGCATGCACACTTCAATATCGATTTGATTAAGTAATGGCATACATAATTTACAGTTTTTCATAACCGTACTGATAGATACTACGTCGTCTAGGCAAATCGGGTGGGTAATGTGTTCATAGTAGTACATAGCAGAAAACGCGGTGTGCAGCAGGCACGTTGCCTATTCCGTTGAATTAATCCTGGGCGATCAACGCCACTAGCACTGCAACAAACTTTAATCTATTGTGCATTTTCGCTTAGTTAATCTGTAACTTTTGATAGCACACACAGCGATGCCAGAAAACTAAATCTATTTATTCCTATTTACACACATAATTGCCGTAGAAAAAGTATGGAATGCTCATTTTTTACTCGTCTTCCTGGTACGTTGTACAATATTATAATATTTGATAAATCCGGAATTGGATTTAGCGTAATACACTTTAAAAACCACACATGCACAAAATGCTTAATGCAACGTTTCAGTCTCCACCCGCTTAATAACATTTAATGCAAACAGAAGTAACGGCCAAGAGTGAACATACAGAGGAAAAAAATCACCATCGCATCGCCCTCGGAGGCATTAGCGTTGCTTCGCGGGCCGCCTTGCACTCAGCTTTAATTAATTACTCGACGATATGTCCGAGCACATAACGTCCGCCCGCGCTTCGCGTAATTAAGGCCATCGCCAGATAATGGCCGTTGTTAATGATATTAAGTCGCGATTTAATAAGGGCTGGTCCCTGGCGGAGCGCGCCCGAAAGCAATTTATTAAAAAATCGAAAAGCCATAAGCTCACCGCATAAAAGTAAACATAATTTCGGGTTGGGTTCGGCGTCTTGCCTTCGCCGACCGCCCTCCTAAACCCTCCCGAAAAAACCCGCCGGCAACGTTTTCCTTAGACGAAGACGCTTTCCAGAAAAAACACACGGCGACTTCCTTCGTTTGGTTACGCAATGAAAATGAGTTTCCTTTAACGTCGTAAGGGGGGGGGGGTTAATGCCACATATAAAAATTAATCACATTATCAATCTGCGCCCCTGATACCCCCTGACTCAGACATGCCTGCGCCCCGCTTCCATCTAAGAGATTAGCAAGACAGATTCATTAATTAAGCCGCGATCATTCATTACGCTGATTGCCGACGCGCATGCGGAGGCCGGGCATCGCAAAACACTTCCTAGAGAGCCCGAACGTCTTTCGCTCGCGGGGGCCAACACTGACTAACCTATACTTGGAAGCTCTTAAGACATTCCATCGTCTTCAACTTCTTCACTTGCTCTTTGCATTGTTTACTAATGTGTTGAGCTTGGATGCATGTATGCATTTCTTTCTGTGTCTGTGTTTCTCTGGCAGTTGTTTGTGTATACATGTGTGTGTGAATGTGTTTGGCCGTAGTTGTATGGTTGGTGGAATGCGTTGTTTACGGATCGCATGCGAGGACGTAACGGATTATCGGGGTAATTTACGAATGACGTCACGGCTCATTACGTATGCCGACGTGCAGTGATCATTAAAGGTATTGATTGCAGCGTGTTTTTTTTGCTGTTAGCTTAGCGTCTTCTTCTTGGGAGTCGATGCAAAACAAGATAATGTGCTGGGAGAAAGATGGAAGGAACCATTTTATGTGAGGTTTCTATTTATTATGATGAATTGGGATTACTTTGTTAATATCTAGATTTTTTAAATTCGAAATCAGTATTTCACATGTTTAAAACTTTGGCAAAATGTCTGATTTGCTTATAATTCATAAGTGTTTCTTTCGGTATATGTTTTTTAAACTAAACTAACTCTATATATTTTGCTCAGTTGTATAATATGCACATTACAGTATCGATTTTAATTAAGATATGGCATACATATCTTATCGGGTGGTCATAACCGTACTAATAGATCACGTAGGTCTTGACAAGGCAGTGAGGAAATGTGTTCATAGTTAAATCAATTCATTATTATTGTCATATTTAATAATTGTAGAAAACACCCGCCGATATGGAGTGATTATTAAAAGTATGGATTGGAGCGGGTTTTTTGCTATTAGCTTACAGTCTTCTTCTTGGAAATCGATGCAAAATAGGACAATGTACTGAGAGAAAGATGGAAGGAACCATTTTATGTGAGGTTTCTATTTATTATGATGAATTGGGATTACTTTGTTAATATCTAGATTTTTTAAATTCGAAATCAGTATTTCACATGTTTAAAACTTTGGCAAAATGTCTGATTTGCTTATAATTCATAAGTGTTTCTTTCGGTATATGTTTTTTAAACTAAACTAACTCTATATATTTTGCTCAGTTGTATAATATGCACATTACAGTATCGATTTTAATTAAGATATGGCATACATATCTTATCGGGTTGTCATAACCGTACTAATAGATCACGTAGGTCTTGGCAAGGCAGTGAGGAAATGTGTTCATAGTTAAATCAATTCATTATTATTGTCATATATAATAATTGTAGAAAACACACGCCGACGTGGAGTGATTATTAAAGCGTGTTTTTTGCTGTTAGCTTACAGTCTTCTTCTTGGGAATCGATGCAAAACAGGACAATGTACTGAAAAAAAGATGGAAGGAACCATTTTATGTGAGTTTTCTATTTATTATGACGAATTGGGATTACTTTGTTAATATCTAGATTTTTAAAGCCAAAATCAGTATTTCAGATGTTTAAAACTTTGGCAAAATGTCTGATTTGTTAATAATTCATAAGTGTTTCTTTCGGTATATGTTTTGTAAACTAAACTAACTCTACTTATTTTGCTCAGTTGTATAATACGCACATTACAGAATCGATTTTAATTAAGATATGGCATACATCTTATCGGGTGGTCATAACCGTACTAATAGATCACGTAGATCTTGGTAAGGCAGTGAGGGAATGTGTTGATAGTTAAATCAACTAATTATTATTGTCATATTTAATAATTGTAGAAAACACACCCCGACGTGGAGTGATTATTAAAGGTATGGATTGGAGCGTGTTTTTTACTGTTAGCTTACGGTCTTCTTCTTGGGAATCGATGCAAAACAGGACAATGTACTGAGAGAAAGATGGAAGGAACCATTTTATATGAGGTTTCTATTTCTTATGACGAATTGGGATTACTTTGTTAATATCTAGATTTTTTTAAATCCGAAATCAGTATTTCGAATGTTTAAAACTTTGACAAAATGTCTGATTTGTTTATAATTCATATGTGTTTCTTTCGGTATATGTTTTTTAAACTAAACTAACTCAATATATTTTGTTCAGTTGTATAATATGCACATTACAGTATCGTTTTTAATTAAGATATGGCATACATATCTTATCGGGTGGTCATAACCGTACTAATAGGTCACGTAGGTCTTGACAAGGCAGTGAGGAAATGTGTTCATAGTTAAATCAATTCATTATTATTGTCATATATAATAGTTATGGAGGTAAGGATTTGAGCGTGTTATTTGATGTTAGCCTACGGTATTCTTCTTGGGAGTCGATGATCTTTCGACAATGTACTGGGAGAAAGGTGGAAAGAAGTTGGAACTACACATAAAATGTTATGTGGAGTTTCTATTTATTATGACGAAATGTGTTTACTTTGTTAATATCTAGATTATTTAAATCTGAAATCAGTATTTCCGATGTTAAAATCTTTGGAAAAATGTCTGCTTTGTATATAATTTATATGTGATTCTTTCGTTATATATTTTAAAACTATACTAACTCAATATAGTTTGTTATGTTGTAAAATATGCACTTTACTGTACCGATTTTGATCAAGAAATGGCATACATATATGACGGGTGGTTATAACCGTACTAGTAGATCACGTAGTTCTTGGCAAAGCAGTGAGAAAATATGTTCATATTTAAATCAACTCATTATTATTGTCATATATAATAGTTGTAGATAACACATAGTGCATGGAATGCTTATTTCTCACTCGAATGTCTCATTTTCTCAATTTCTTTCATTTTCTCATTTGTAATAGGAATTTTTAAGACGATATTGAGATCAATTCTCACATACGGATATGAATCATGGGTACTCTCAAAGAATGATAGTGAGAAGATTAACGTATTAGAACGGAAAATGCTAGTCATCTTAAAAGACCATCCTTCTTCAGCATTCATATGAATGCAAAGCATACGCTTGGCCATGGAAAGCAAGATGACGGAGAGGCGCCAGATTGGAAGACCACTGAACAGATGGTAGGATGCAGACGGCAATACTGCGAGGAGAAGTGCTGCAATGGATGAATGGAAGAGAAGAGAAGGGAGGCCAAGCTTCCATTAGGACTATATGGACCATTGGAAGAAGAAGAGACTTGTGTTCCAGCATCGAGCTTACCTGTATCTGGAAACTTTGCTTACATTGTCAGGGACAAATATAATGCATATATGATCAAATTTTTGAGTAGCCCTGTGGTCCTATAGCGATTTAAGATCGCCTGGGCCTCTACGTACGTTGATTTGGGGATCTCGTACTATACTGGGTGTAAGGTGTTAGGTTACTATCATTGGTATCTCAGAAATACCAGAAACGTTTCAGGATTGAGTTAAAAACGGGTATGTCCTGTTTAATCAAGCACTTCAGGAGACCCAGAGACCCTTTTCTAAAGGACACTTTTAGTCAGGTGTCTAGTATTCCTTATGGTTAATCCGCCACTAACTGCGTCCCCCTTTTCTTAATTTTTTGATCCGTTGATATGTATTTCTTCATTGTCACAAGAAATGATTTAGGGGGGGGGGCTCACCCGTATTCAGTAAGGTTTCATCATAAATCCCCCATGTCTAGTGATGTATCTAAGACACCATAAAGTCTCAAGGGGATCTCCCATATCCGATAACATCGTAATATACGCAAGGTAAAAATCGCCGAGACCGAATTCAATATTTTGTACCACAGATTGAGAAACGCTGATTTATAGTTTGTTTGTATAGACTTTTTTTATAACATTCATTCCAAAATTTATACTATAAAAATTTCATCAACACTTACTACATTTGTTTGAGGGTGCATCATTAGTGCGGTGGCCCCTTGGGTCCCAGATGCATGAAATTCGATTCAAGAAGAAAAAAACTCTATGAGGAACTGCACCACACTGCATTAAACTTTACATTCATTAAGCACAACCGAATTCATGGGGGCATCTCAAGCCTCGAAAACGTTCCTCTGCCTTTGGTGCAGAATTGAACGAATTGGAATACAATTACGTCTACTAATCGCAGACTAAATCCCCGAAAAAAAACCTCCAGATAACTCAGATTTCGGAATTAAGCCCGTATCTTCCAAATTTCATGCTTTAACTATTGAACAATTCCATGAAATGATACAATTGATATTTCAACCAAATATAGTAATATTGGGAATACGTAATGAATAAAATATAGTTCATTTGGCTGTAATTTATGTAAGGGTAGGTCCTGTCCAGTCTCACGAGTTTCATGTGTGACTCTAGCGCAATGTAGTGCAACGGAAGGTTAGGGTGGTACACGCAAACTTTCACTATCGAAAAACTTTCTTTGTCCCAACAAGCATACTTATTTTTTACGTCAACTCTTTGTAGCTAAACTTTTTAGGATATTGGCGATAAGGTTCATATTAAGGACGTTATTGAAATTATATATGAAGATGTATATTTTTGAATCGCTCTGTATATTAAGCACTAGCAGCCCTCGTACGAGGGGTGGTTTTAATTGCGGTTTGCTAAGATGGCGTGCATGCCACACTCGCACTTAGCGCGCACGCTGTGTTTTTTTTTCTTTCCAGAGTCTCTCTCTCTTCGGGGGCGCTGCAGCACCCCCCGTTGCCGCCGCCGGCACCCCCTCATTGCCGCCCGCCGCAGTTGTGGGCAATTTTTCTATTTGCCTCGGCTGTCTCTGCTGCTCTGCTTCGCGCCGGTCGTCGCCGCCACCGCCGTCGCCGTCGTCGCCGCGGTTCTCTGCCTCCACTTCGCGCCGCTTTCATTACTCGCCTACTAGTTTAACTAGCGCCGTCGCCGCTACCGCCGCCGATCGATAGACGGGGCTCACGCTCCTCTCATGTTTTAAAAACATAAAGCAACGGCGCAAGCCAAACGAGCAGCAATGAAACGCGAAAGAAGCGCACAAAAAAAGGTACACAAGACGCGCACACACATCTGTCGAGGAATTACAACTTTTAAGTTGTTGGTTCTAAGCAGAGTAGTGAGGTAAAAACAGGCTAAACATTTGCTAACTATCAATAGGTGATTACCGAACTTTTATACGAAATATATTTATTTATATATTAAAGGGAATGCCACCTACTGGTGATATTTCCAGCTTTAGTATTCATAGTCGATTCCCGGGAGATTTTCAGGATTTAGAATTGTGACAACTTCGAGTCTGGTATTCATAGTCATCCCTGAGTAGTGATTGTGGAAGAAATTTCTTTAAAAATATGCATGCATACATTAAAATTCTGTCGGTGTCCTTTAGTAATTCCCTGGGCATGTCTATGAATAGGGCTGATTACTGAAGTTTTAAAAAATGTATTTATTAAAATGAGTGATGAGTAAAGATGAATTTTACAAAGAACTTTACCTAGTGTTGGCATATGTGACCTTGGCATTCATAGACGCATCCCTGAAGATTAAAAGATTAAGAATTGTGGCCACAAAACCAGAGACTGGGAGGTATTTATAGTCATTTCTGATAGGAGTAACGTCCGTTAAACAAACTTGTTTAGAAATAGACGTGCCTGCATCACATATCTGGGGACGTCCTTAAGTAATTACTTTGGTATGACTATGATCAGGATAGTAAAGACCGCTCATGGAATGATGGCCGATTACGGAAATTTAAAGGAAATGTAGTTATTTCGATGGTTACTAATGTTGAAAAAAATGCCTCCTACTGGTGATGTATTTATCCTTAAAATTCACAGTCGATTCCCTAAATCTTTTTGGAATTGTGGACACAACATCAGAGCCTGAGAGGTCATTCCTGATAGGAGTACTGACCTTGGAACAAACTTCTTTAAAAATATGCATGTCCTTTAATAATTCCTTGGGAATGACTATGAACAGAGTAGGAAGCACCACTGATTGAATGATGGATTATATAGCAAGGCTTAATCTAATCTTTCCACAGTCGCGTCCATATAGTTATCTAGACTAATGTTATTGGTCTTCATAGTCTTTCTCGAGAGGAACTTTGGTCACATAAGGTGACTGTAAATATGAGTCTAAGAAATTGACAAATGCCATCTAAATTATTCAGAATATTTAGAAATATCCATCTTTTCGCACCGAAAGACGGCCTTTTTGCATGCTGGCTGGCTGGGGACAGATGGGAACATGTGATTCTAACGATTTTGGCGCACTCTTACTGCTGCGTGCGTCAAAATTGTGAGAAACTGGTGTCAACAAGCTACCAATGAAACGCATTTTTGTTTTAGTCGTGTTTTAAGTCGTGCTTAGTCGTGCTTAAATCATGATCTCCTATTATTAAGATTTATACATTAAAAAGACGTTGGAACGATAATTTTGTAAAACATTCGAAAAAATACCGAACGATACCCGTGTGTAAACGGCTATTGGTGCACTTGCTGCTAGTGGCACTAGCTACATTACATTACTAGGTACATTAGTACCTCTAACAGCAACGTGCCCAAAATCGCCGTTTCCACACTTATCATTATACAATAATGAAAGATACTTATATTTACTTGATTTTCAACTGCCTGACGTGTCAAAAACTGATCTAATCATGTCCCACTTTATACCTTAGCAAAAAGTGCGATTTTCAATTTGTAAGCCCACAACGACACGTTATAAACATATCTCAATTGTTTTACAATTGTTATACACTGCTACAACATCACTTCCGGTGTTTAGTGCTCATTCGCCATTGATGAACCTTACAGGAAGTGCAAATAATTTCGTTTTGCGACGACTGCATTATAACACACTGCAGTTGATCAATGTTTTTAATTTCACCAGTACGTCCGAGCAGATATATACGTGGAAATATATCGTCTGGCGTTCCTCATTCAGCAAATAAATGCACGCAATTAGGACAATTGTCCGGCGGCGTAGCGGAGTGCAATTAAAAACTAATTAACGCCCGCCGCAGAGAGAGGAAATCGACGTCGGTAGCACAACGACAATGTCATCTGTCGCCGTACACCTGTTCGATGAATTTTCGTAGCATCAACTCGAATATTATTTTGCGCCTTTTATGCCGCATCCCGCGCCGGCAGCGAGTAATTAAACCGCGCATGACTTTGATGAGCGTGTGGTTAATGAAATGCATTATGATTGCTTATCCGGCGTTGCGAGGAATGCGAGTGTGTAACTGCGTGTTTTGCTTCGGATCGTTCGAAATGTTTTTCTAGTCGGCTGTATACGGCAATGCAATGCGGTGCAAACTTATAATTATAAAGCTATCTACTCACACCTGATGGTTGTGCAATTATGCGACACACGGCTGAGGACTGAGGACACTCACCTTCTGGAACAAAAACGTTTAATGTTAAAAATGTAACGACAACCATATAATCACGTGAAAATTACAATTGAATGAAACATTTTTTCCGACCGAATTCTTCCAAACCGAATTCATATCGGTTGAAAGAAATAGTGAAATATTTTGTTTCCTATTTTACTACAGTTGTATAATATCATATATCAATGTCGATTTTGGTTAAGTAACAGCATACATATCCTACGGCTGTTCATATCCGTACTAGTAGAATACGTAGTACTAGGCAAGTCAGTGAGGAAATATGTTCATAGTGCCATTGTTAACCTGTAACTTTTGACAGCAAGCGAGGCGAAAAGGGTACTATTCAATGCTTTTACAATTAACCAATTCCTGAATTCTCAAAAGAGACATAAGATAACCACGGATATTATGGCAAAACTTAGCTCACTTCACCTTAATACTTTTTGGTATAAAAACAATACTTTTCTTCACAACCGATTTCTTATCGGTTGAAAGAAATATTGAAATATTTTGTTTCCTATTTTACTACAGTTGTATAATATCATATATCAATGTCGATTTGGTTAAGTAACAGCATACATATCCTACGGGTGTTCATATCCGTACCGGTAGAATACGTAGTACTAGGCAAGTCAGTGAGGAAATATGTTCATAGTGCCATTGTTAACCTGTAATTTTTGACAGAAAGCGAGGCGAAAAGGGTACTATTCCATGCTTGTTGTACAATTAACTAATTCCTGCATTCTCAAAAGAGACATAAGATAACCTCGGATATTATGGCAAAACTTAGCTCATTTCACCTTACTACTTTTTTGGTATAAAAACAAAACTTTTCTTCCCAACCGATTCCTTATCGGTTGAAAGAAATATTGAAATATTTTGTTTCCTATTTTACTACAGTTGTATAATATCATATATCAATGTCGATTTGGTTAAGTAACAGCATACATATCCTACGGGTGTTCATATCCGTACCGGTAGAATACGTAGTACTAGGCAAGTCAGTGAGGAAATATGTTCATAGTGCCATTGTTAACCTGTAATTTTTGACAGAAAGCGGGGCGAAAAGGGTACTATTCCATGCTTGTTGTACAATTAACCAATTCCTACATTCTCAAAAGAGACATAAGATACTATCGGATATTATGGTAAAACTTAGCTCACTTCACCTTAATATTTTTTTGGTATAAAAACAAAACTTTTCTTCCCAACCGATTTCTTATCGGTTGAAAGAAATATTGAAATATTTCGTTCCCTATTTTACTACAGTTGTATAATATCATATATCAATGTCGATTTTGGTTAAGTAACAGCATACATATCCTACGGCT
>JAODAC010000018.1:256832-299094 GCA_027575185.1 Mimaenictus wilsoni | reverse complement strand
TCGACCAAAATTCATTGATATCCAGAGGTTGAAACAAATCGTTTGATTGCATTTTTGTAATTGATTTATTATTTTTTTGTTTGAGTTTACCGAGCATCGACTACTATGGTCATTAGCTCTATTCAATTCATTTTCAATGTAATTAGTCATATCACTATTGATAAGAAGAAGAATTCACTTTATTCATCCCCACCGGGAATCGAACCCGGGACCTCGTGGTCAGCGGTTATCGACCATACCACTGCACCACCTGGCTGGACTCGGATAGTTGTTAAATACTTATTCATTTAACAACTATATGAGAGAACAAATTACACAAAGTAACTTGATTTTTATTAAGAAATTAAATTTATTTTCTAAATGTAGTGTTTGCTTCCTCACACGGTGAGTCGCTACATATTGTTGCGCCGGGCCGAGGTCTGAAAAGTTTGGGAAACGTTGTTATAGGCTATAATACTCAATACTTATTGTATAAATGATCAATTGGAATGATTTCTATAACTCTGGCAATCGACCAAAATTCATTGATATCCAGAGGTTGAAACAAATCGTTTGATTGCATTTTTGTAATTGATTTATTATTTTTTGTTTGACTTTACCGAGCATCGACTACTATGGTCATTAGCTCTATTCAATTCTTTTTCAATATAATTAATCATACCAGAGGCTAATACTGTTGATAAGAAGAAGAATTCACTTCAATATGCATCCCTACTGAGAATCGAACCCGGGACCTCGTGGTCAGTAACCTTAGACCACTGCGCCACTTGGCTGGACATTTTTTTTATTTATTATTATTACTATTATTATTAGTATTATTAGCAGAAAATATTTTAAACTGAATAACTCGGTACTATAAAATTTAATAATTTTATAAGTAAAACAAATTTTAAATAAAAAAATCAAATTTCTTTCATGAAATGTATGGATGGACTCTATTTCTTTTATAATATTACAAAAGTGGGCTAGTAGGAAGAAAGGGACAATCGAAGACATTGGTTAAGATGGTATTTTTATTTTTCATTTCAAAATATTCATAACTGAAAACGTGTATTTCGCGAATTAAGTCGAAGCAAACCAAGATATCATTTTTTTGTGCTGATTCTCGAGGAATAAAAGAAATGTTTAACCTAAATGTAAAACCGAAAGAAGACTAAAGATGTTAGGGTGCTGAAATCATGCCGGGTCGCGATCGACGGCTTAATATTAAGAATATATTTTTTTAATATTCTCAATATTAGTTATTATTTCTCAACTATTTATGAAATTTCTTTGAGGGCTTTGTCAATTTTCTATAAAAGAGATTTTAGATGTTGGTTTTGTCCAGTCTAGTGGCGTATCGGAATGCTGACCACAAGGTCCCGAGTTCGATTCTCGGTAGATGTAGACCAAAATGAATTCTTCTTATTATCAATAGTGTTAGTCTTTATTCAATTCTTTTTCAATATTATTAGTTATGCTTTGCAAATCAAACATAATTAATAAAAATAATATCAAAAAATTTTGCTCAACTTATATTGATTATATCAATTTTAATTTATAGTGAAGAATTTTAAATCACTGAAAATCAATGATGATAATCGTTTTTGTATCCATTTTTTGAGGTTCTAATAGATTTCGACCGGTTTAACATGGCTCTTAATACCATTTGATGGTAAATAGCGTTGCGTGATAGATCTGATGAGTACTTTTACTTGATTTTAGATGTTGATTTTGTCCAGTCTAGTGGCGTATCGGAATGCTGACCACAAGGTCCCGAGTTCGATTCTCGGTAGATGTAGACCAAAATGAATTCTTCTTATTATCAATAGTGTTAGTCTTTATTCAATTCTTTTTCAATATTATTAGTTATGCTTTGCAAATCAAACATAATTAATAAAAATAATATCAAAAAATTTTGCTCAACTTATATTGATTATATCAATTTTAATTTATAGTGAAGAATTTTAAATCACTGAAAATCAATGATGATAATCGTTTTTGTATCCATTTTTTGAGGTTCTAATAGATTTCGACCGGTTTAACATGGCTCTTAATACCATTTGATGGTAAATAGCGTTGCGTGATAGATCTGATGAGTACTTTTACTTGGCATATTCAGTCAACTCTTCGCCTATAAATGCGTGGTGCTCGTTTTGCTTGTGACTTTCCCGCCTTCCTGCCGTCTTTCCGAACTTTGGCGCTGTCTTGCGTCGTCGCTCGTCGCGTGCTCGCCTGTAATTACATCAGCAATCATTCCATATTGTCATTAGGCGTATTAAATGCGTTTTTTCGTCGGCGCGTCCTGCGATAATCAAAAATTACAGCCGTGGCTGGTGAAGACGGAGGAGCGTACACATACAAACCCACGACCACATACGCGTATGAAAAAACAACAACGAGCATCCGATGACTAACGACCCAAGAGGTGAGCAATGAACCAGGTCGCAATCAAAACGCGGCGCGAAGAATACCAGCCAGCCAACACACACACACACACACAATCACAAGATACAAACATAAACATAGGTTACACATATACATGCACACAGTACATATACACTGACAAGCATATACACAGACGGAACATATACATATCCAGGGCATGTATAGAAGACTTGTATATGTATATAACCACAAAGAGTGAAACAAACTCATTGTGGTAGGCATTTGGGGTCCAGGGGATTGTGAAGTTGGCGGACCTGCGTGATTTTTTTTTGTTTGAAACAAACGTAGCAACGCGCTTTAATTTCACGCCCAAGGACGACAAATTAATTGTATTTATACAATTTGTACAAGCGCGCGGTGTTGGAGCCTGGCGCACAGTGTGGGTAATTGTGGGCCGTCCTTGTTTGCATGGATTAATTATGAATCGCAATTACAATTCGTATGCGCCATTGTTACACATAGCGCAACGATAAAGTGGATTGGCGTTGCGCTGATTTAAATTCACACCGAAAATGCCATTGCAAAACAATCAATTTGGTTAGGCTTTCAATGATTTTCTATCGAGTGATATTGTTGAAAATAAATAATACTAACGCAGCCATATAGCAAGGAACATATATATTAACCAGATGGAAAATGTGTTTTTCTTAGGAAGCGTTTAGCAACGGCTAGTTGAGTTTGCACGGCAGTGCAAGGCAATAACAATCGGTTCTTGTTTGCTTATCAGCGCCTGAGGATCAACGGGATTCGTGTGCATAGCTTGACTTCCCCAACGCACGCGTGTTGTCCTGTCAGCTATCGCGTGAAACGGACATGGGGCTTCGGTGCAGCCAACATGTGCTGATACCGATCGGTTTTGCTTGCGCATCGTTCCGACACCGCTAAGATTTCATTTTTGTGTTTAAGCAACTTTTAAAAGACTAAACACATCTTGCTACTTCTTTCTCAAATATAATGTTGGTTAACATTTTTAATACTTAAATATACTTCTTGACATTTCGATTAATTTGTCCTAAAATGTCCGTCCGTAGGATCTTAAGGGCATTTTAAAAAATAATTATCCATTAATCCATTTTCCTACAAGGAACATAGAGTCAATAACTTTAAGCCGGCCGGTTCCGGGTCGTAATACGTTCTCCTTTGCTATTAATTTTTCGGATATAGATTATTAGCTCCTTGTCCAACTCTTCTCCTTGTATTTGGAAATACACTTTGGAAAGAGTATGATAGAGTACGAGTGCGAATATAACATTTTGGCGATTTCGGGGTTTGAGCGCTACTACGCCTAAGCATTATCGCGCCACACACTACAGTGAGGACATCTTAATCAGGAGTTCAAACTACCCGCTTTAGCCTCCGAGCGTTTTAAGCATAAACTACCAATGTATTTAAATGGACATCCTTAAATTTAAATAGAGCTTGCAAATATAATTATCTGGTCAGACGAGGCTATACTCAAAAATTTGAAGCCGGCAGCGCGAAGAGACGATATCACTTGCTAGTAATTCCTCTGCACTAGATCAGGTTAAACATACTGTATTATTTAAATATTACGGTATGTCTTCGGTATTCAAAAACGAAGGGATAATCATGGCTCTTAAATTTATTGAAAGAATTATAAATTTTGCTTAGCTACCGTTCAAACCGTGTGCGCATCGCGAGTTGCCAGCTAATTCTCCCACTGGAGAATCGAGTAAATGTTTCCATATTTAATTACTCACAGAAAGGTAAAAAAAAGTGTTGAATATCCTTTGAAGCATCATGCAACAGTTCAAAAACAAAATCTTGAAGTGTCAAAATTAGTCATTAGTAATTTTTATGTGTTTGGGTTGTTAATTTTAAGTAAAAGTTTTTAATTTTAAGTAAAAGGACGATGCCATTATCAATGTGCAGAAATATTTTCTTGTTTTTGGTCTGAATGCCTCCATTTAGTTGCTATTTCTATTCTACCCCGTGGTGATTCGCCGCATGCTGTGTACCTATTTCCTTAAGGCTGCGTTGAGAGCCTTAAGGAAATAGGTATAAAACCTGGACTACTAGTCTCAAAGTTTGTACGTTACTGAAAATATTCGTCGTTTAGAATAGCCTAGTTGTTTGATGTGCATATCAAGGCATAGTTACAAATGGGATAAAACAGTGATTAGACGAGACATTTTGTGCCTCCTCTTTCCATCTCAGGCTGATTTCAATCAAATTCACAGACAATTTGCTTCTTCCTAAATATTTATGAGTATTTAGAAATAATAAAATTTTCACAGTTAATCCTTCATTTGCACAGAAAATTTTAGATGAAAATTGTATTTTGTGATGAGTTTTGGTCTGATAATTTGCAAAGAGTCATAAATTGTCATAAAAGTCATAAATTCAAATTAAAAGTATAAACATATTTTGATGATTTTTAACAACCAGTCTTCATTAATACACTATTTCAACGATTCAAGTAATTGATGAGCAAATAAATATTTGGGGGAAATATGAGGAATAGACAAAATAATTCTCTATATTTGTTCATGCCATATGACTCTATATAAAGATCATATTGTCTAACCTCACTGCATCTTAAGGAGGCTAGATTCCTTAAGATGCAGTGAGGTTAGACTATAAACTAAAGTCCACTGAAGATGCCAATGGACGAAGCCGATCGGCAATAAAGCAATCAATTGTAACAGATCACGTGAAAAATACACTATAATTTAAACTAAAGCAAGTTCGATCTTACATTAAAACATCTTAGAATAATCAATTATTTCAATAAAAACGAAACAAATTTGTAAACCGTTTCGAAAGATAGCTTGGCTTATATAATAATGCATTGTGTTTAAACAAATAAACTTGCATAGATACTAATTAGCACTTATAACTTATAAATCTTTTCTGTTTTCCCAACGCTTCTACAAATTATAAGCATTGACAAAATAGTATTATTACATTTATTAGTATACTTGATTGAAAATAACATTTTACAGATGCACACATTAAAACTAACAGGAGCCACAAAGTTTATTTCTACGGTTTCTGAAATTGAAATTTGAGTAGGTAGATGCTATTTTTTTTAATAAAAAATAACTGGCCTTTGAATTGATTAAGTCTATTTCCTTCTGAGGCATTACAGCGCTTTTCACACTTGGGACACATTTGCCTGATGTCTCACTAAACTCTTTAAATGGACATGAAGTAAACTTGTAAATCTAACAATCCTTCTTTTGCGTCCTAACATGTACAATATTTTGGTCAGGTTAGGCTCCAAAACCAGATCATGAGCTCTTCATGTTCGAAAAGCTCCGTAAATGCTTCAAAAGGCATGTAAAATTAATAAATAAATCTATTAAAGTAGAACTTTGTAAAATCCTAACCACATAAACGAACTTGTTTAAAAGTTTGTTGAACAGCAATGAGATCTTTTATCGCTAGTGTCTACCATTTCTTTACTCGTTTGTTCTTATTATTACTTTTCTAGTCTCTCACAATTAGAGCTTTCTGAAAAAAAGATAAACTTTGGCAACCCAGCGAGGTACGAAAGTACATTAGACAGTCTACAAGCAAATTACGCCTGAATTAGTCTGTTTTTCGCTGTAATTCGCTTTATTTTAGGCACCGCCACACATTCACCTACACTCCGCCTCAACCAGAGAACGACGTTATCTGATTGCGCACGATATTTGTTCATTTTAAAGCCGGTGCTTTCTCGTCTCGGCTGGGTGTTGTTGTGGCACTCGTAAACCGTACGATAATTACCATTTCGTAGACGAATTAAAAGCGCCTTTTTTGCGCCCGCCGCGCCGAGTGGAGGAAAAGTTTTCGTAACGCGTGCAAACAATCAAATTACAACCGCCGCATACAAATACACCACACCCAGACGGGAATAATTACCCTTCTTTTATACACTCTAATTAGACGTGGGGCCCGCCAATGTATGCACACCAAATAATCATTAACGACAACTTCAAATAACCTCAAACGTCGGACTTTTGGTCGTAAAATATGGTGCTTGAAACCAAGGTTTGATTAAGGGCGCTGGCATATGCACCAAAAGAAGAAAAAATGGTAATTTTCCAGATTTTTGGAAGGAAAACAATTTGGAATATCGGAACGAGTGTTTTTAAAAATTGACGTTCTTCTGGAATCATCTTCTGGGTGCTATTTTGAATCTTTCCTAGGTGTTTCTGCTCATGAAGATGCATCATTTCAACAAGTTCGCTCTTACGCTAAATCATCTTAGAATAACTAACAAGAGCGTTAAAAACTGGTGATGAAAAACCACAACATTTTTGATTATTGCCGATGTTCCATGGGAATATACTTCAGGTTAACCGATTTGAGTCGTGGCAAAGAATGTCAAGGGCGAGGGTGAAACTTTATAGTCAGGTTTATAAACGTTTTGATATAGAAATCGATTCGTATTGCGACGTCACCGCTTTACCGATGACGTATCGCCATCCACTATTATATAGCATTTTTATTGACACTTGAATAATATATAACCTCAACTCTCGAACTCTCGCAAAAGCCCTCGTATCGCAAACGTTGGTGTGCTATAAAAAGATACATAAAATAAGAATTTATTAACGCCGATCGGTGGAGGGCTGGTGTTTGAGGTTAAGTCCTGCGACACCTTCAATTAGCGCGCGCTGCGGCAATTTGTCCGATGTCCAGCGTCGATATCGAATCGTAACAAGACCAGGCCAACGAGCAGTTCGAGCGGGCAGCAAGGCGCGTTAAAAAAGCGCTTCGCGAGATGACTGTTGCGCAGGTGTGTGGTTGTCGTGTATGTGTTCCGATCCGGTCTGGCTGTGCCAGCAGGTATATAAAAAATAATTCCGGAGCCGTGAGGCGTCGTTTTCTGCATCGGCAACGCGCCTCGCAAAACACACCAATATCGAAACACTTTACCCGTATGGAAAACGTGCGAATTTAGTCAAAACAATTTAGCCAATTTGGTTGCATATATTCTTCCCACAGGTTGAAATAGCTAACCGTATTAACTCTTAAATGTATACAACAAACCGATATGAAGATAGCGGCAAAGGTTATTCTTTTTATATCTTCCCTTTCATTACTGAAAACCACTTTTACTTAATTGTAAAGAGTTTTTCTCATGGTATATAGCGAAATGCTGAGAATTCTAAAACTCGGAACTATAAAAGATTGTCCTCATAAAAAAAAAAGGAAAAATACACTCTGCCAACTTCTTATCCGCTAGTTTTATGCGTTTCGGATACAATAAAATAAAATAATAACGAAACATATAGGCAACCAAATTTATTTTCACTCATTGAGTCTAAATAAATTGAGTATGTGGTTGCATATATTTTCATAATTATTTTCTGGTTACGTTTATACCTCATCCAGAGTCTCTAGAAAGGTCCTAGAAATACCTGGAATATTCTAAATTAACGACGATAAGTGATAGTCATTCCTTACATGTGGTTTTCAACTTTAGAATTTACAAGTTTATGCGTAATCACCTAGTATTGTTTGTATTCAATGTTACCAAGCTGACGCAGCTGCGTCTTTGCGCCGGAACAAGGGTGGACGACGTTTGGACGACGTTGAATGTGTGAATATCGTCGGATAATGAACATAATGAATTGGGTATGACGATCGAGGATGAAAATTAACGACCGGTAGTGCTCCGGCCGCGCGTTTTGCTGCAACAAAGCATTCCGCAGCGTATTAATTTGTGGGATGGTGCGCGACCACGGACACAAACGAGAATGCCATCAGTCCCCGGCACTGACCAGGCGGTTTTGGGTTGGGTTGGGTACGGCGCGGTGTGGTTCCTGAAGCGCTGTGAATGAAATCAGGTTGAACGATGTTGTTCCACCTCGCGCATAACACTCTCGGTCGTATGAGTCTGATGTATGTGTGTGTGTGTGTGTGTGTGTGTGTGTGTGAAACAAACGTGGCGTGGAGCGCACCTGGTTTGTTATTTTAGGTCGCGCCTGGGTCGGTCGGTCGGTCAACCCCTTTGCATTGGGAGCCCCGCATTCTGGTCACTGAGCCCTTGACCGCTTACAAACTCAAGCTCTACACGTTCGCGTACAACCCTCATTCAAAAAAGTGGTAGCGTTTCGTACCGGCACACAACCGGGAAATGTGTTGATGGCTTTGGACATGAATGACGATTTATTCCCATTCCTATTCCTATTTCCATTCTGTTTACTCTGCGCTGTTTTGAAAGGACTTATTAAAAACGTTAGCATAGATATTTGCAGTATTTGAAAGTAAGATTTTTGGAAGGGTGTTTAACATATGCAACACAGAATTCAGTAATGTATGGTTGGTTGCATACCACATGTATAAAACATCTTTTTATTAAATTTTATAAATATTTTGCATATCTATGCAAATGGAGAAAATCAGGCTTGGGAAAAGTTTGAAACATTGTTCGTTTTTCGTTGTTCTCCCTTCGTTTTTCGATCATTACGTGCTTGTTCGAGTCTGATGATGACGTTCCGAAACATCGACGCTCCATTTTTCTCAACGCTGGCGAGATCCATGTGGAGTATAAGCCAGGCCAAGTACCAATTTGTAACATTTCGTTTGGAAAAATTTTATAATTATGTGTAATTTCGATTATAAGTGAGGGTAGGGTCGAGGCAGGCGCCGACGTGCAGCCGCGCGTCTTCTGCATCCTTCGGCCGTTTTCTGGCGCGATAAACGTTCCTGGTCAAGCATGGTACGCGCGTAATTACTAATTCCCACACTGCTCTAATCACGGCCAATAATTATGGGCTTTTTGTTCAATTTGGCCGCACCGCGCGCCAAGGCTCTTCGGCGGCGGATGCATTTCCCATGATTTCTCACGATTGATTTTTTTCTGCTTTATTTGCGCGACTCGACGAAATGCCCAAACTCCTTTCAGCCACAACTGCACAATCTACTTAATGAAACTGCGAGAAACATTGTATCGTGCCGGATAATTATAACACGAAATGATCGCGTTCGAAGGGCAAGGGCGTAATTACATTAATAAGCAAATTGATCAATATATATGAAGGTTGGTTGGTGTGTTGTCTCGGTCGCTCGTCGTCGGGTCTGGAATAATTATAACTCACCCCGAGCACGTTCGGCACTTTGTGCTGGTGGGCATAGAACCTGTTTATCCCCTCGAATCAATTTCAACGCCGTTTATTCGCACGAAAAACAATGACGAACGTGTTTTTGAGGAACTTGAGACACTAGTTTGCTTATTGAGAGATGGCGCTAAACGTATCTTACACGTACCTATGTTGAAACGTTTAGTATTCATAGTCATTCCTAATACTCTTCTATTCATGGGAATTTTGGACTTTTGAAGGGCATCGATTATAAATATTCGAAAGTAAGGAAATATGCGAAATATATGTAGCTTAAACTTAAGAAACATGTTAAGTCTTCTTTTGGCTGATGGGCTATAACCTGTTTAACCCTTCGAATTATCATCAACACTGGTTATTCGCACGGAAAATAATGATTATGTGCTTTTGAGAAAGTAATTTGCATATTACCAGATGACACCATATTCTAGAAGTAAAGGCGTACCCATTTATAATGCCTGTATGCATAGTCTTTCCCTGGGAAACTATAAAACGATTTCAATAGCTGTCAATGAATATCACCGTAAACACTGAAAGACTGTAAACTGTGCCTATTAGTATCAGTGCACCATTAAATCTGGGATAGAGCAGGGAAACCCCTGTGAATATGTAAATACTTTAAATATATATGTATAGATGCCGCTCGTTGAAAATTAACGAATAACTACGATTAAAAGCAGGTTTTTGATGTTATAAACGTTGCTGGTCGTGTTCATATGGCGAGAAGCAATCCTTTGTTGTTGGAGAAAATGAGAGCATTAAGTATTCCGTTTTTAGTTGTGAATAACGATCTATATAATTGATATCTCCGGGCGGTGCAATCAAAAGCGATCTTCTAGGCCCCATCATGGCGGCGAGGCTTGCTCATTCGACGGGTTTTAGCAGGCCGATGATTTTCGTACAATATTGGAACCAAGTGTGCGCATCGCTGTGTATTAATTTATTAAATTACAATGCTGCGCCGTCTATTATTAGGCGAGCTGCGTGCGCATCAATATAGCACTCTGCGCTTCTTTGGCTTATATCAGATTTTGGCATTCCCGAGACGCCTCGGGCGCGTTCAAGTCTCTAGAGAAATTCAAATTTCGATCGTTGAATTAACGCTTCAATGTTCTCAACTATCAAGGGTAATTTTCATGTTTCTAACGATTTTTTGATCAAACAAATGAAGGTTCGCTTCCTTGTGCGACGACGTTTGGATCACCGATTATGGCGGTTATTTTAGGTTGATAAAACATCCTGGCTGATAAACACCCGCTTGAGGCAGAGAATTTTATTGTGATAACACGTTAATTATTTACTCGATTGTGAGGACACATTGATTATGTCCATAGATAAATTGGTTCCCTTCATTTGCTGTTTGCGTTTTATATGTAACATCTTCATCTTCCCAGATGAAGATAAACTATGTCAATATGATTAGCGGTGCGTTATCAATCGTTTGCATAGGTCGAATTGATATGTACCGACAACGATTTTATTCATAATCCATGAAGATGGGATGTGTGAAAGAAGGTTTTTTTCCTTTCTAGATGATTTTTAATTTGTCGGTTCGTTGCGGTTGGATTGATAATTCCGATAATGTGATTTCGTAACGCACCTTAAAGTTGACTTAACAATGGCGTATTTATTAGTGGCGGATGATTCGATATAAGAACGCTCATCAACAATAAGTTGCGTTCTCCTGTAATAATTATGTTGTGTTGCATTGCACAGCTGTGTAAATTTGCTTGATGATGGGTTTCCGATGGCCGTTTGTCTGACGTGTGGGTTTTCTGTTTGTTTGTCCACAGGGCGTCTACACGGCGAGCATGTGATGCGCCGCGATGCCCACCCTGTCCGCGGCGCCTGAGCTCAGTTCCGGCGGCCGCAGCGAGCGGCTACAACCACAACCACCACTGCCGCCTCCGCCACCGGTGCACCAGCTTGCTGCCAGCAGTCAGCAGCCGTGCGCGATGAGTCCTGAACAGGAGGCGAGCCCACCGCCGGCGGCGCCAGGCGCTTCGCCGCCCCCGCCGCCCACAACGCATCTGCCCACCTCGCCGACGATGTCGCTGCAGGACACATCCGACGTTGAGCAGTTCGCCGGCAAGATCGTCTACAACCCCGACGGCTCGGCGTACATCATCGAGGACTCGGAGAGCGAGAGCGAATCGACGACGCCACCACAGACGGAGGTCGTGCCGCCCCTGCAGGCTGTGTACGTTTCGCGCATGCTGCGGCAGGCGCGCACCGCAACCGCCTCCGAGCAGCCGGCCGTGCACAGCTATCGCGTGATCGCTCTGCGAGACGCTCGCCCCCCGCGACCACAATCCGTGCCCGTTAAACCAATTCTCATGTGCTTCGTGTGCAAGCTGAGCTTCGGTTTCGCGCGCTCCTTCGCCAATCACGCGCAATCCGAGCATGGCGTCGCGCTGAAAGACAACGAACGTGAGGTGCTTGCCGCCGACTGCTCCGCCATCCTGCAATGTGTCGGTGCCGACAAGCGGCCGATGGTCTCGCTGCTTGAACCCCTCGGCACACCGACGCCGCCGCCACCAACATCCACCGACATCACCGGCGTCATAAACTCGTCGCTTCCGGTCACGATGAACCCGCCGACGAGCCTGCCGCAGGCGGAGACGCCACCGACGAGCACGTCGTCAGCGCGCAACACGCCCGGCAAGTCACCGTCACCGCCGTTCGCGCAACCACCTCAGTTCCTCACCGGCACCACGATCGGCGTCTGCCCCGAGCACCTGCAAGGGCGGCCGTCGGGTGCCGACTGCGCACGCTGTGAGATGATTCTAGCATCAGGCCGTCTCGGTCCTGCTGGCCTCGGCAACGTGCACAGTCGAAATTCGTGCAAGACGCTCAAGTGCCCTAAGTGTAACTGGCACTACAAGTACCAGGAGACGCTTGAGATACACATGAAGGAGAAGCACCCGGAGGCGGAGACCAGTTGCATCTACTGCATCGCCGGTCAACCCCATCCTCGGCTCGCGCGCGGTGAGACGTATACGTGCGGCTACAAGCCGTATCGCTGCGAGGTGTGCAACTATTCGACGACAACCAAAGGAAACCTCAGCATTCACATGCAATCCGACAAACATCTGAACAATATGCAGGAGCTGCAGAACGGCGGAGCGCCAAATGTGGAGGCGCGGCAAGCGTCGCCGAAAGCGCCGCCACTGCACCACACACCGGTGAGCGCAGGGGGTGGCGGTCACAAACCGAAGCCGAGCTTCCGTTGCGACGTTTGCAACTACGAGACAAATGTGGCGCGCAACCTGCGTATTCACATGACCTCCGAAAAGCACACGCACAACATGCTCGTGCTGCAACAGAACGTCAAGCACATGCAAACGCTCTCAGCCCTGCAACACCACCAGCAGCAACAACATCCTGCTGCCCAACCACACATGGAGAGCCTTTATGGTATGTACCCAGGCCTCGGTGACAAACCAGAAGCGGCTCTCGCCGATATGGCTTACAATCAAGCGCTACTCATACAAATGATGACAGGGGGTCAGCTCCCCGGTCATGGGGCACCCGGTGCCGATATGAGCCAGCATGCCGATATGGGTCTGAACCCGGAAACGATGGAACCACCACCGGAGCCGGCGGACCCAGATCCAGAGCGTACCTACCACTGCTGCGTATGCAACTGTTTCGCCACGGATAGCCTCGAAGACCTCGGTCGCCATCTTGCGCAGGACCGGACGCGCCTGCGCGAGCAGGAGATCCTCGCCGTCGTAGCCGGCCACTACGTGTGCAAGCTCTGCACATACAAGACGAACCTCAAAGCCAACTTCCAGCTGCACTGCAAGACTGACAAACACCTCCAGCGGCTGCAGCACGTCAACCACGTGAAGGAGGGCGGGCCGCGCAACGAGTGGAAGCTCAAGTACGCGTCGGCGCCGGGCGGCGTGCAGATCCGGTGCAACGCGTGCGACTACTACACAAACTCGGCGCACAAGCTGCAGCTGCACGCCGCCGGCGGGCGGCATGAAGCCGGCGTCGCACTATTGCGCCACGTGGTCGAGCGCTGCGCGTCCCTGCGCGCCGACCAACCGCGTGTCTTTCACTGCTCGTTGTGTTCCTTTTCCGCCACCAACCGCCTACCGCTCCTGCAACACGTGCGATCGCTCAAGCATTTGCACCTCGAGCAGTTGCATCAACTGCAGCGGCGTGCCGAAGGCAAGGACACCGCCCCCGAGATCGGCGAGGTGTTTCATGTTGTACCTGGACCTGTCGAACAATCCATGCCGGGTAAGTCATCTCATACATTTCTTAGAATTATAAAAGTCCCAGATATTCAAAAACTCTTTATATGGCATGATCCCATTACATGGATCTTACATGATTTAGATGTAACTGAAGTTTAAAAATTTAATATATTTTTGAGAAATACAGTAGGGATGATTCTGCAAAAGTTGGCATAAGGCAATTAATTTCCTTTGCGTTTATTCATCTTTTGAGGTGCGTTTTTGATCATTTCCCAGGTAGTTTTGCAGTGTAACGGGTTTTACGTACGTAAAGACGATTAAAAATTCACACAAAATTCCATTAAAGCCTTTATTGCAGCCAAGAGGCAGGTTGCGGACGTGATAAATTATCGGTTCGCATTCTTTCGCGCACATCGCTTTTGCCTAATTCCACAATGCAAATAAGTCCGATCTTACCATCGCCGCGCCGCCTACCTGCTTTTATTGCACCTCCGCCGCGCGCGTAATAACAGTAAATAATGAAAAGAAGGGGCGCATTCAAAAGGGACAAATACAAACACAACATCGGCCACAATGCTTGCGGTATGATGAAGACTTGCGTTTAAGGCGCTACCGATCAATGGTGGTGAATTTCATAAATTTTCATAAAATACGCGAACAATGCGTGTTTTGGGTGCGCCCGCAGGCGACGTGTTTTTCGTGTACGCTGGTAATAGCAACGCGTCGCATCCTCGGGCCTTTCATATGTTTGCTGCTCGTTAAAAAGGACAACGCCATATGCATGATGCTTCCGATCAGCACAACCCGTGTGTGATGCATGTTTCGGGCGATAATTGCCGGGGATTTTTCTATCAAAAAATACTCCGCGGCGTGTGTAATTAGCCATTTTGCAGCGTTTCGCCCTGAGGCACTTACATACAATGGTTCACTCGAGCACGATTGTTCTTATTGTGTCCCTTTTATTTATTCGTGCAAGGCGCACGCTCGAAGAAACCCTCAGCAATGATACCGTTTATTTCGGTGTTTTCTTCGTTCCCTCGGGGTATCTAGGACATACGCTGAATTCATATTGTATGGATCTTTGCGCATATCGTTGTGTATTTGATGCCATAAAGACATTTTACTTGGTACTGTTAAACTTTATTGGCCCTGCTTACGTTATGCTGAAACGGTGCAACATGTTGCCCCTCTTATTAATTGATGATTGTAATTTTTTGCAAATTGAGGGTCTCTTCAAAAACGACGACATTTTACCTGATGGCCACATGCAATTAGAGTTTTCGAATGTCTGGGAATTTTGTGTTTCGGTCCTTCTGCGATAATAACGCATCGGGCTAAATTAGGGGATTAGCCCAGTTGCACGAAATTAATATCGTAGGGTACCCACAATAAAGTGAGATGGGGCTGTTTAGTAATAAATCGGGGACCCGTTTTTACCTCCGTTGTCTCTGAGCGTTATTGTCTAGGCGTTTCAGCGCGCATCAGCGTTTGGGGAATAACCCGCCTTGGCTTTTGTGACACAACGCTCATGTTTGTAACGTGTTTTCTGTTTTCTTTTTCTTTGTATGCGCGCGTAGAGCGAAGAGATAGCGTCAATTCGGAGCAATCGAATCAGGCCGAGAGCAACCATCAGCTCGGCGGCAAGGAGTTCAAGACGGAACCATGCGATGACGAGATGAGCGTCGTCGTTGGCGGCGGCGGCGGCAGCGGCGGTGATGTGGCTGGTGGAGCACAGCACGCGTGTCCATACTGCGAGTACACGAGCGACTCGGAGATGCGCATACAAGCGCACGTGCTCGCTCAGCACGGTACGAACCACAGTTCCTCCTCGGAGCCGAGCTTTCAATGCCCCTTGTGTCAGGATGCGTTCAAAGATCGCTCCAGCCTCGAGCGCCATGTGATGCAGATCCACTCGGTGAACAGCGAGGGCCTGCAACGGCTGCTGATGTTAGTCGATCAGAGCCACTGGTTGAATCGTTCACCGAATCATAACAGCGGCGGCGGGGGCGGCGCGCAAGCGCAGCTCACGTCACCGACGTCCGTGTCTTCCAAGGACAGTAAGCACACGCCGGAGAAGGCGTCCACACCAAATCATGCAATAGACCTGGAGAATGATCTCATGTCGCCGGCGCACAGCGATGACGCCGCCGACGTCGCCGAATTCGAGCGGTGCGCCACGTGCATGAGGAGTTTCAAGAATATTGATGAACTCTGCTATCATCAGAACGAGACCGGCCACCTGGAGATCAAACAAACGCCAAGTGGGCCCGGTTACGCATGTTGGAAGAAGGGTTGTAATCAGTTCTTCCCCACGGCGCAAACTCTGCAAATGCATTTCAAAGATGTGCACGCGAAAAACTCGGTGACGCAGATGAGCGTTTCCGAGAAGCACGTGTACAAGTATCGCTGCAATCAATGTTCGCTGGCGTTCAAAACGCTGGAGAAGCTGCAGCTTCACTCCCAATATCACCTTATTCGCGATGCGACCAAATGTGTACTGTGTGGCCGCAGCTTCCGGTCGCTTGTTGCTCTGCATAAACACGTCGAAAGCGTGCACTCGGAGCTGACTGACGATGAACTCAATGCGTATAAACAAAGTCTGATGAACAATCCGCTATTGTTGGCTGGCCTCCAGGGACAAGTGCTAGATAGTTCTACGAATGACATCCTCAAGAAGGAGTCGTTACGCTCTGATGACGCCGAATCAGTAGCGGATGGTGATGATAGTAAAGAATTGTCGACAAGTCATGACGATAGCAATGCCAACGATGGCGAAAACTCCAACGATAGTATCATCTACAAGGATCAGCAATTCTTGGAAGATTACCTGAATAGTCAGGCGATCGCAGAGGATAGCTACAATGATCCAAACAGAAAGTACAAGTGTCACCGGTGTAAGGTGGCGTTCACGCGCCAGAACTACCTCACCGCCCACAACAAAACCCTTCTGCACCGCAAGGGCGAGAAGCTTAGCTACCCCATGGAGAAATATCTCGACCCGAACCGACCCTACAAGTGCGATGTGTGCAAGGAGAGCTTCACACAGAAGAATATCCTCCTGGTTCATTATAATTCGGTGAGTCATTTGCATAAACTAAAGAGGGCAATGCAAGAGCAGCAGAATAACAACAATAACAATCCGCCGGTGTCGCCGGTGATCGGTGGGCAGGCAGCATCGCAAGCCCCCGGTACGCCGAAGAGCACCTCCAGCAACGAGGATGATGATAAGAAGCGCTATCGCTGCAATATCTGCAAAGTAGCGTATACGCAGGGTTCGACCTTAGATATTCACATGCGTTCGGTGCTGCATCAAACGCGTGCCAGCAAGCTGCAAGATCTCGCCATGGCTGGCCAAATTGACCTCTCCAAGCCGCTCATCGAGCAACCCGACGTCGTCGTGCAGTCTCCGAGCGGCGCGCAGCAGCCGCAGCACGCGAGTCCAACGCCTGGCGGAGGGGAGAAGACATCCCCCACCCCACCGGCCGCGTCGCCCGTGCCCTCAGCGGCAGGTAACAATAACGGCGGTGCGGCAGGTAGCCAGGGGATGATGCCGGCGTGCCCTAAGTGCGGTGCGCTCTTCAGCTCGACGGATCAGTTGAGCGTTCACCAGCAGCTGTATTGCATGTTCGCCGCGCCGAACATGGCCATCTTTCAAGCGCACGAACCCGGCACGGCGAAGAGTCCACCGCCCGCCACGGCCGCCGGTGGTGATCAACAGCCCCAGCCGAACGACGCCGCCAACCGACTGAGTCTACCAAAGAGAATCAACTCGCAGATGCAGAAGCATCTCCTTGAAAGCTACGGCTTCGACGTGGTGATGCACTACAACGAGAGCCAACACCGACGACGACAAATCCAACAACAACAGCAGCAACAGCAACACGCGACCGCCGACGACAAGCGCTCCGCTACCTCGTCACCGTCCGCTACCGCCGCCAATGCCGCCGACGATGCCGAAGCCACATCGCGGCCCGCCGAGGACGACAATGAAAACAACTTACCCGAAGTAAGTACATCCACGTGCCAACATTGCAATAAAGAGTTCTCTAGTGTGTGGGTGTTAAAGTCTCACTGTGAAGAAGTACATAAAGATTTAGTGCCGCTAGAATTCTTAGAAAAGTATGCTCAACAGTTTAAGAACGAATACGAAAAGAAAACGGTGGTGGTGACAGCGGCGACTTCGTCAACGCTCAATAGCAACCCGCGCGTCTCCTCCTCGCCGACATCTGTGGCGGCGGCGGCAGCTGGCGGTGGTGGTGGCGGCAGTGGCAGTAGTGGTAGTGTGATGGGCGGCAACGGCGGCGGTGAGCCGACCGAGAAGGACGATGAGTCCAAGGAGGCGCTGCACGCCAAACTGAATTTGCACGCGACGCCCGAGGCGGCGCACTCGACGGCCCCGTCGACGCCGACGTCGTCCTCGACGCCGTCGGCGAGCAGCACCGACTCGCTGCCGGCGAACATTCAAGCGATGATCGCACAGACGATGGCCCAGAATCCGATGGCGTTCGCCCAGCAGGTCAGCGAGATGCAGGCGGCTCTCAACGTCATGCAGCTGCAGCAGCAGCTCAACTTCAATCCGATGATGCAGATGATGGGCATGGGCCTGCCGCTCGGCCTCAACGCGCTCGCCGCGATGAACCTCCAGCCGCCGCTCGTGCCGCTGATGATGCCGCCGCCGCCCTTCGACGCCATGCAGCAGTTTGCGCCGCAGGACCAGCAGGCGATGATGGCGAAACAGCAACAAGCGGCTATGATGCAACAACAAGCTGTAAGTCACTTATTTCTTCTTAATTTTTCCAAGTATATTAATTTGCATGTTCACATTTCAAAATTCTTAAGGTGCAGTAGGGTAAATATTGATTTAATCTTACCCCACTGCAGTTTAACTCAGTACGAAATAGCAATGCATTAAAAAAATATGTGAAACTTTAAAATTAACAAATTGATTATTTATTGATCGTTCAATGCGAATAAACTCTACCAAGGTCAATTTTATGAAACGCCGCGGTTCGTGCAAATCTTTCAATCAACGCATACGCGACGACAATTCGTCATCTCACCCAGGTGTCATTAATAACAAATATGGCAAGTTTATCAAGTGGCTTTGATCAGATCCTGAAACGGCCCGCAGTCGCAGGCAATATGCGTCCGCATGCGTTGATTCGCGTCGTATAGCTGGTAATTTGTAATCGCCGCGACATCCTTTTTTTTGTCTTTAATTTCATTGCCTATGTAAATCTCTTCGACACGACCTCAGCGATGATTCAATGCTGCGAAATGGCAGCGTGTACGTAGATCGTGTAAACTCGTTTAGTGGGCAATGCCGCCACCGGTGCCGGGGCACACATGTCCAGCGCGGTCGGTAATTGATTTTATGTACGTTTCGTGGTCGCTCGCATTAACTAGTTAATGTGTCAGGCCGGGACACGCCTTACGAAACGCGATGTGTACCAATGCAAACCGTATGCACAATGAACTCTCGACTATCGCTCAATCGCTCTTTCTCTTTCGCTCATACCATCAGCACCGGAATTGCGCAATACATTGTCGCCGTTTTCACACCTGGCCTCCGTGTGCACCTATATCAACAATTCGTCTTTCGATCGGAATTCGTAACGCGCTGCCTTTTTCAATGTTATCGGCCGCGGCATTCTCTGATTTTAATGTGGAACAAACTGTAAACAATAAACATCGGGTTCGATATCAGATCATAACCGTGGCTTTGGAATTAAAAGGTATCCGTGCGCCCAACGTGGTAATTATCCAACAATTACAGCGGGCCGGGTTAGAGAGAGACGCCTGCACTGCGCCTCTCTTCGAGAGTTTCGATCCGACGCGCTTGATTATTTTAATTGCTATTTGTTGCGGGGCAGCCGCATTGTGATAATTATCGTAATTTATTAACAGTTTCATCCCCGGCACAGTGCGTCTCAGTGTTGGATGTTCTTTCTTGAAAATGTAGCTCAGCCTGCTCTCAACCTCTCTGCTAAGACAGCGAGACGAGGAACGGGAACGTCGTTCTGATCCTCGGGAGTAAAAAAAAGTTTCAGCAGCACCGCCGACGATGTTTCGAAGATGTTTTAATAACGCCGATGTGTTTTTTCTGTTTGTATGTTGATAGGCGGTGAGTGCGGCCGCGAATCAGAAGCGCGCACGCACGCGGATCACCGACGACCAGCTGAAGATCCTGCGCGCCCACTTCGACATCAATAATTCGCCGTCGGAGGAACAGATTCACGAGATGGCCTCCCAGTCGGGACTGCCGCCGAAAGTGATCAAGCACTGGTTCAGAAATACGTTATTCAAAGAGCGCCAGAGGAATAAAGACAGTCCGTACAATTTTAACAACCCACCATCAACGACGCTTAACCTGGAGGAGTATGAGAAGACGGGCGAGGCGAAGGTGATGCCGTTGAATAGCTCTGGGAGCAGTGCGGAGGAGAATAAGAGTAAGGAATCTCCGCCGCCGCTCTTTCAAGCGACTGAAATTAAGACGGAACTAAAGGAGGAGCCGGTGGATGAGCCCATGATGGAAAAGCCCAGTGATGCTGATGAGAAACCAAATATTTTCAACCTCCCGCCACATCTTCAACCACCCCAGAGTCCTGCTTCCTCAATGAGTAGCACGGATAACAACCAGCACACAACGTCGGCGCCGTCTACGCCAAATAACCTTACATTGACATCAATCATTGCGTCGCAGCTTGGTGATAGTATTATCACAACTAGCACGCCTACTCAGATGAATATGACTGCATCGCCGATGCTCCCGCCTCCAAAGCTGAATCAACAGAACTACAATACGCCGAATGCGTCCCTGCAGGGAATGTTGCCACTGACCCCGAATCGATGCCTCAGTCCCAATCGTGACTTTGCCAATATGAATTCCAATAGTAACAGCTCCACCGGTAGCAGCGGTAAACGCGCGAATCGGACGCGTTTTACTGACTATCAGATCAAAGTCCTGCAGGAATTTTTTGAGAATAATGCTTATCCCAAAGATGACGATCTCGAGTACCTCTCAAAGTTGCTCAGTCTAAGTCCACGTGTAATCGTCGTGTGGTTCCAAAACGCACGCCAGAAAGCGCGCAAAGTTTACGAAAATCAACCGGCTTCAGAACCAAGTCCTAGTCCTGCTGAACAATCGCCGGCGGCCACAGAAGGTGGTACCAATAGGTTCCAGCGCACTCCCGGTTTAAACTATCAGTGCAAGAAATGTCTGTTAGTGTTCCAGAGGTATTACGAATTGATTAGACATCAAAAGACACATTGTTTCAAAGAGGAGGATGCTAAACGATCGGCACAGGCGCAAGCCGCCGCTGCTCAGATTGCAGCTGTCCTTAGTTCCGAGGATTCAAATTCGAGCACAACGATTGAGCAAAATAGCACCCAACAACCACAAACACCTACGAACCAATCGCAAGGTCCTTCCCATAGTCCAGTTCAGCCTAATCAATCCACAACTCCGACACCTAGCGGGCAGAATACACGGCCACCATCCCCAGCTGCTTCTCCCGTTGATTCCAAGGACGGAACCTTCCAATGCGACAAGTGCAATCTCGTTTTTCAACGCTTCGACCTGTGGCGCGAGCATCAGTTGGTCCACATTATGAACCCGACACTCTTCCCCTCTTATCCACCAGACTCACCTTTTGGAATTCTCCAGCAACACGCTCAGCTGCAGCAGTTGCAGCAGGGCGTCGATATGTCTGGGACGCTCAGTGACAAATCAGCTTCACCCATTCCGCTTCCGCTAATCAATATGTTGAATAACGTAACAGCACAGAAGCGTAAACTCGAGGAGTATGATGGTGAAAGTGATGTTTCGGATCAACCAAAAGACAAACGATTAAGGACAACGATTTTGCCCGAACAGCTGGATTACTTGTATCAAAAGTACCAGATTGAGAGCAATCCGTCGCGTAAAATGTTGGAGAACATTGCACGCGAAGTCGGATTGAAGAAACGCGTCGTTCAGGTGTGGTTTCAGAACACGCGCGCGCGCGAACGCAAGGGGCAGTTTCGGGCGCACGCCCAGGTGATAAACAAGCGCTGCCCCTTCTGCCCGGCGCTCTTCAAAGTCAAATCTGCTCTGGAGTCACACTTGACCACCAAGCACGCAGATCAATGCGCGCGCGGTGAGATCAACATTGATGCGCTTCCAGATGAGGAAGCGAGCTTGGAGTCTTCCCCGAGTTTGAGCTCTGGCGGTGATAACAAATTTGGTCTGGCAGCGAACATGATGCCGCCCCTATTTCCCAACCTCCATCCAGACATGGAGAATTCAATCAAGAAATATTATGAAGAAAGCATGAAGCGTTATATTAGCGAGTTGCAAGCACACGCATCGAATGGTGATAAGAGCGAGATAAAGGGTGAAGGTAAAGATGAGGAGGGTGGCGAGATCCCATTGGATTTATCGAAACCGGTTGATTTGTCCCATCCTATGAAGGTGAACATGGACCATGAGCGTAACCTTTGCGACCCTGGCCCATTAACGGATTTGAGCGAGAGGTCCCTGTGCGATGAACGAATGTCGGATTCCATGTCTGAAACGGCTGACTTTATGTACGACGAGAGTAATCCCACATCGCCGGCCTCTAGCACGCAGAGCAATAACACCCCTGCTAGACCCGCCGCGAATGTTAATAACACACCAAACTCCAATTCGAATGCAAACAAACGCTTTCGCACGCAGATGACTGCGGTTCAGGTTAAGGTCATGAAGATTTTGTTTACCGACTACAAGACACTAACGATGGCCGAGTGCGAGATGTTAAGTCGCGAGATTGGCCTGCCTAAACGTGTGGTGCAGGTGTGGTTCCAGAATGCTCGAGCTAAGGAAAAGAAGAGCAAGATTGCTCTACAGAAGGTTCTTGGGAATACTGATGCTGCCGAGAACACCACCCCAGCGTTACCCGACGACTGCAAGTACTGTGGTTTCAAATACTCGCACAAGTACTCGATTCAGGACCATATCTTCACCAAGAGTCACATCAACAACGTGCGTACGCATCTCGAGAATGCTAGCAAAGACGGCTCAGGTGCGGAGAGCAACGAATTCACGGTGCCACCAATTCCGGGTGCTTCGGTCTCGGCTGACTCCACCACCAATCCGGCGACGGGTCAACCAACGCTGAACAACAACACCCACCTCCAGCTCCTTCAGATGGCCGGCATGCAGATGGCGGCTGCCGCCGTCAAGGGCGGTGGTGAGTCCGGTGATGAGAACAACCAGGAAGCGCTCTTTCAACAGCTGTACGCACTCGGCAACAGCGGCAACTTCGGCTCCCAGAACCAGTTCCTCCATCATCCGATGTTTGGCACAAATGGTGAGTCTGCATTTTTATGTTCAGCTTTATCTGTCCCGAGTTAGGCTAGTTCTGTTTGATCAAATTTGATTAGGTTCTGTTTATTTTCCATGTTAGGTGTCATATTCAGTACTTTGTGATTACTTAGGTTTGTTCAGTTCTGATTATTATTAGGGTTGTTTTTCTTAGGTTCGATTAATAGCACCTAAAGTAAGGTAAAACGACAATTCGAAATAGTCGCGTACGAATGAACTCATTTTTCCATGGAAAATGAGAAATATGGATTAATATTTCACGTCCCCCTTGTGCTTCTCATATGAATTCGTAATACGGCGCGCCGCCACCCGTGTATCCGTGCCAGTCAATAATGTATGGTGCGCTGGCGCCGCCGCCACCAGGCCCCGGGAATATAGCAGAGATAAAACTTTATTTCCACCCGTAAATGAACTAATTTTTCATTGTGTGTGCGCTACGTGTATCATATTAAAACGCATTATTAATGCCCTATGGGGAATTCGTTTTCTCGGAGAAATTCATAGGAATTGCGTTTACGCAGCGCTGTAACGGCAATTCATCTGTAACTGTTAAGATATTTCGGCGCGTTGTTTGAGTTGTAGGTAATTTTTTTTTGTCTGACAATAACCGCATACCGATGTTCCGCTGTTTATTTACCAAGAGATTGCCTGTTTGCGTCGTAGCAAAAGGTAAACTTTGTACCTTTTTTCTCGGGACTTATTTACGTGGCCGTTTTTGGCGTAGATTGCAGCTGTTTTTCGTGTATATTTTGGCAGCAGAGTGTCGGTAATGATAAGTGATCGACGCAGGTAAAATAATAAGTGGCAAAGACGCTCTGTGTGTCCCTAAACCTTTGTAAATGCCTCGCTGTATGAATGTGTGTGTGTGCGGTATGTCGTTTTGTTTGCACGCGTTGCGAACGCGACACACCTGGTCTCATCGAAGCCTAGCGCTCAGGGACCCCCCTCGTTACAGATTATCAACAACAGGCTAGCCCAGCTATAGGCAGGGAGGAGAGAGAGACACACGTCGGAATCGCGTTTAGGATCGGTTTTAAGCTTTATGAGTGCTAGGCTGGGCTTGCTTTTCTGGACGGTATTATGAAGCGGTTTACGAGTTTGTAACTTTTACTGTCCGCTCACAGTTGGCTGGTCTGCGTGGCCATTTGCGTTGCTTTGGCGTTAGGGCAAAAACGGTTGGAATTGTCGCGCCGCCAATGCGCAAGTCGATAAAAGCGCATTCGCGCTGTCCGCGAAACAAGAGACAAAAAGACGCGCGGCGTGTAGATAATCGCTGGCGTTGTGCGGGCTTTGCGGAGTACGAGGCGCAGATTGGCGAGAAAGAGGTGGATATGCGAGTCATGCCTGCCTCGCCAATGAACTCGGCGTATTCCGGTAGCTATAGAAACAAGAATGTGCGATGCGAAGAAGTGATGCTCATTGCGCACCGCCCAGAAACGCCACTCGAACGAATTTTCCTTCGTTTGCAAAAGTGCATCCAACTTGTCTCAAGTTCACCAATATTTGCCTTGAATGAATCTTTTACTTTTGCTTATTCCTTTCCCAAGCATATTCTTTAACCTTTGTACATTTAAATCAAACCTTTTGCTATTCGAGGCAAGTTTTTTTTTTTTCGTTGAGGGGTTTGTAGCAGCGAAAATGCAAATAAATGGCATGAGTTTACCACTCCGCCTTCTCGAAGAGAGGGAGGGCCGCTGTACGGGAATAAAAACAGGACGTCAAATCAAGGATATTTTTCATTCTGTGCTGCTCGCGGCGGCTCCGATGCGAATTTACGACCTATTGAAATGCGGATCACGCGAGAAAAAATTTGCAATTTCCAATGTAGTGGCTCTCCCCCCACCCCTTCCCCTGCCACTGTCGTTTCTACTGCCACCTCCGCCAGCGTTTGAATTGTATATTTTTGCATTCGGAGATTTTGCGACGTGTGATGGTGGCGTGTTATTGATGACTGACAAGCGCTACATCAAGATAGAACCCTCCCGATGTTCGACGAATCTTTGTCTTCCATCAGCATCAGTATGAACATCCCGATGCTGATTTCGTGTGTTCTGTTTGCTTTCTGTTTGCCAGATTTTGATTTTTGCATCTCACATCATCGCGATGCGCCATGACGATAACCCGAATTTTCTGTGTTCATTTTTTATCGAAACGGTAGCCGTGTCGCGCCCTATTTGAAGATGGGAGGCTGTAGAGAGGCGCAAGTGATGGCAATAATTACTGACTCATCATAAAACAGCTTCGCAACGCTACTACGCGCCCCCCGAAAAATGCTCACGGCGCAGACGAAATGCGCCCAGTCATCGATCATAAGTTGGGGAATTAATTTAATTAAAGCCGTCTCACTGCCCCACACGCACACGTTTGCAAAACATCCTCGACGGGTACCTGTCCCTTTCAACTGTCTTTCAGGCGTTCGCAGACGTCAAGCGAGTTTTTTTTATTAATTATTTAGAATGTATTTTGGCACGGTTTTTTTTTCGGGCGGGTTTCGCAATAAATTTGGCTTCTTGTCCTGCGTTCCCCGTCTTTGTTTTTCTTCCACGCAACGCACGGGGCCAATGAGCGACGAGCTGGAAGCAACATAATTACTCTCGACGAAAAAGGGTGAGCCGGCCTCTGTAGTGGGGGTGGCTGGCTTCCACCGCCGCCGGCTCTAATTTGGCCGCCGGCCGGACGAATCCGCTGCTATCTCTATTAGTTGTCTCTGCATTCGCGCTAATTGGCGGACGAGGTGTGGATTGGGGGCGGCACCGGATGCGCGTCGGCTTGCGCGCATACCAGCCGCCACCACCACCATCGGCGTCGCCGCCACCGCATTCTCGCACTCTCCCACCCTTGATTAGGCTTTAATTTCGTGTGTGGCGCCGCGGCGGTGGCGTGAAATTGTCGTCGAGCACGTTTAATGGGCAATGGGCTGTAGGGGTCATTTCTTGGGCGACATTCGTAAACAAAATTAGATGGTCGGCGCGGGTGAGCGATGGCAGTAGTGGGATAATAAACCGGGGGCGGTAGTGGCTAAATGGTATCGTTAGAGGCGCGATAACGGCCATTGAGGCGGTCATAATTTGCGCTCAGTTATGCGAATGACATTCCGGTAGGAATATAGCATCTCGAAGCTGAGGAAAAAATGCGACGGATTTCGTGGATATATTACGCTGTTTGTGTGGGTGCGTTTGGGAGGCGGCAGTGGTGCGACGTTAATAAAAATTGCTCGAATGCTATTGACATGGCGGCACCACTGTATGTGCAGCACCACGCTACTGCCTTCGGATTCGATTTATTTTCGAGACAATTTAAAGCGATTTAAAGAAATGGCTGGGGTACAGCCGTATTCGCAAAACAGATAAACAACGCGCACTTTAGATATAAGCTTAGCAGCCCCCCAATTCAACCACCCCATTGTCTAAACCCACCCTCTCTCGCCTGGTAAAAATTGGCGAAGAGCACGATTTGACTGCAACGGCCATTTTGTGGAAATATTTAAATCACTGCATGCTATTTCGTGACTAATTCGCAAATAATTTTCTTTCCTCTTTTTATATTTATATTTTTTCACCCAAAGAAGAACATAGAACAAAAAAGAAGCTATAACTGGTCTCAAATACTGAAGGAAAGTCCATGGTTAAAATGTTGCAAAAAACATTGGCAGCCATCTTGTAGAAAAATTTAAATCACTCTAAGCTCCCCGTGTGCATGATTTATGCCGTTTCCAATTTATTTGTCTAATACATTATGCACCCTCGCCGTTAATATTCCACTCGCGTTGTTGGTTTTTTTGTTCGTCTTCGTCTTACATCAATTGAGCTCAAACCCATGTGTAGCTCCGTGCAGGTGCATTTGTGTATGTTTGTTGTGCGGCCTTCGTGAAGGGGTTTCCAGCGCGCCCGCCTGCGTTAATCAATCAATAAGTTCTTAATATATTTTCCGTGTATATGTGGCGGTTTGCTCGGTGCGTCGGTGGCGGTGCTTCTTTTTTTCATGCACCACTGGAGGCCCACGAGGCGCAGACGACCGACTCGAACGTGCAACGTGCCTAACTAACCGAATGATTTAATCAATCCATCGCACTGGAAACAAAACGCGTCTGGCCTTAGTTAACAACTTTTGCTACTGAATTTTAAGCGACCCGCACACACCACTAGGACGGTTGACGTTTGTTATCTATATTTTTGGGTAATTAAATATGTTTGAGCTTCTGAACGTCTCCCGTTTATGATTATATTACATTTTTTAAGCATCACATGATTTCTTATGATGAAAACATGTTTTCTATAAATAAATAATAAACTTTTTTTAAGTATAAAGGAAGAAGGCATGGTTTTCAAAAAAAAAGTATGGGGAATATTTCGATTTCTCTGTCTTTAAAGCATCAAAAAGATATGAACCCTAGTAAATCATTTATCCCTTCGGATCAGTAGTTCTATTACATTATTTTTATAGTCGATATATCCCGATTTACATTCACAAATTCAGATAAATTACAAAAAGGGTCTAAAATCCAAGTTTAAACCACCCTTTTTTCGGCATCCATTCGATGTTCATCCCTTGTCTTCCTAATCAGAACAAAGCGCAATAAATCCCAAGCGTACATATATCAACGATTTGTCGATCGTTTCAGTTTCAAACTTTGTTGCAAGCAATCTCGATCCCATTGAAAAGTATAGATTATCGCTTTCGCGAGGGTTTGCCCTATCTGCCATAAAAAAATACGTTTAATATTAATTCTGTCCACGGATTGGGCCGATAACCCATTAATCATGTTGCGGCGTGCACAATGCGTAGTTAGAACGCGTGAGATTCGGGAGGGGCTCTGATTTTTGCATTGGAAAAAGCGTCGCTTTTTTCCTTTCCACAAAAACGTCACAAAAGCGCGGGGACGCTCTCGGCATTGAGGAATCGCGTTAATGGGAATCACATACATACGCACGAATATACACGCACACACATTTACACACTTCTATACACGCATGCATGAGATATATCGAGGACAAAATAGCAGCGACGATACTTTGGTGTGAGTAAGCTCCTTCGTTAACAAAGCTTTCACACAACCGACCAAGCCCCGTTCAGTAGGTCGGTATCGAGGGGGTTCCAATGTGTAACAATATACGCATTCGATACACAAATGAATCGATTCGGATCGATACATAACTAAAGCAAATTCAACCCCTAAGAACCTATTTTTCAAATTGCTGCGGGGTATTAATGTCTGTACATGCTTGCCACCTTTCTGGGACACCCGGTATGGTAAATTATATGAATTCATATTGATGAATCATTGGTCTGCTTTCGATAATTGATGAATCGTGTTTTTTTCTACTCAAATTTGCCTCTATTCCTTGAAATTCTGAAGAAATTTCTAAAGGTACATCAATCAGTACATCGTTCTGCAAACAAAAAGCAGAATAAATAATGCCTGTTTACTTGTGCGTCTCTCTCTCTCTCTCTCTCTCTCTTGCCTCCACAATCATTTTTATCTTTGCATCTTTTCGTTTAAGAGGAAAAATCGGCGTTTCTGATAAGTACGAATATACATGCCTGTGTTTAAACAAGTAGCAGTTGTTGCCATCAGGTAGATGTGTAGATTTTTGTAGACACCCACATGGGAGATGCTTAGATCTGCAGTTGCTCAGAACCCGACCCAACACAATGCGTTAAAATAAATAATACAAAATCCGTCTTTTGTTCCATCGTCTTTGGGAAGACGGACCTACCTGAGTTTTACAACTTTGAATAGAAATTAAGCACGCCAAAAATAAAGGTGACAAATCTACAAAGCTTCTACTCGCGAGCTTTGTCGATTTCAACCCTTTGCACGTGCAGCTTTCGTAATTCGGAGATATTCGAGCAATGTGTGTTCCTTTATCCGACGGCACCTTTTTATTGCGAAAAACGTTGTTCTAGCAAAAGATAACCACATTTTAAACCGAAAAAAGTGTGCAGATTGCATAAAAACTAAATGCTGCAGCCAGCAGTTTTCGGACGCATCCATGTGTGAGCCACATTCTGTTCGCCTACGTCCAGACACACACACATACTGACAATGAGCGTCCGAAGACTGAGATAGAGCGAGAGAAAAAAGAACGACGGCGTAAAAAAACACGCGCGACGCACCAGAGAATTGAAAAGGATTTAATGTGGAAAGTTAAAATTTATAGCCGCAGAACAATGATACCAGTTTTTATGGAGTTAAATTATTGGTGAAGTTTGGTCATTTAAAGTCGTGTCGTCCGCCGCGCACCGAAGATACTGTTGTCGGGTTGCAGAGGGACAAGCGGGCCGAAAAATCTAGACAAATCAACACGAAATTTCCATCTTTTCATTGCGCCGCACCGTTTGCTAGGTGTGTCGTCGTTGTTATTTTTTTTTCTCTCGTCTTGTCAGTGTAATCCTCTTTTGTCGGGGATTAAACGTGTGTTTACGCACGAATTCCAGCGCGTATTGTTTCGATTTTCGGCCCAAGTTTTGTCCCAAGACTAGTTCTAGGTTTTTGGATGTCTCTCAGTCCCAAAAGGGTATTGTTCATTCAGAATCACTGCCGGGCTTCATTCATTCGCAAACGAGTATGGTTTACCTGGAAATGCATTTATCTACCTGGTGTTACAAATTAACTGTCCGTAAATGGCAGTTTTTGAAAAGTTTTCCAACATCCGGTAATGTCACAGTTTGTGATTTGTCACAGTTCTATTTAGAGACTTTATTCATACTTATACAATTATATTTACTCATTGTCAGTGCTAGAATTTGTTTTTTAGTGTAAGAAAGCGTATTCGTAAATTTTGTTACCCATAGAATATAATTTCTGCTCGTTTAACGACTTTCAATCAATCTATAAGGTTTTTTTTCCGAAGATTAGCCATCAACGTTTAGCTATACACTCGGACATTTCCTGTATAGCGTGTATAACGTCCTTCTTCCTGCCGCTTATAGATTAGCAATAAAAGAAAATTAGTCCCCTGCCAGGCGGTTGGCTAAAACGTTTTTATTTAATATTTCTTAATCATGCGATATTTAAATATATAAGGGCGACGTGCACCGAGTGGCACCAAAAAGAAGCTAGACAAACATTGGTGAAGGAGGACTGCGTGGATTGTGTAATGCGTTTGTTTATCGTTTTACCTCCCTTTCGATTAAATGCCCTCCACGTTTTACTGCCGTAGTTTACGATGTTTTGTGCGTGTGCGCATTTTTTTCTCTATCTCTTTCGTTTGCTCTGCTTTTATTTGCGTATTTATCGATATTATTTGACCCTGATTAGCGCTTCTTCACGTATATCACCGTATTTGAAACATGAAGATATTGTCGCAGTTTCTTTTTTGTTTTTTTGCTCGAAATTGATCGAAAAAGAAAAACCAACGTGTTGTTTGTGTTTGAAAATTATTTTTGTTTTTCTTCACTCGTTTCAGAATTCAATTCGTCACAATGCGACTACGGACCAATACTGGCCTCTATTGCAAAGGTCAGTAACCATTTATCCAGTACGAAATGCGAGTGAAAATGCACCACACAATTTGTCTGTAAATTTAATAAAGCAAATCAAAATCTTTCTCTTTTAACTTACCTATTATCATTAAGTATAGTTCTACATATATATGGGCATTAATCAGGGTCTGAATAAAAGCGGTCTTTTATTTAATTTCTTTGTGTTTGACTTTTTGTGCTTTCTTTTTTTGGTTTTGTTCTGTTCTTTTGTTTGCTTCATTTTTGCGTCTTTGCAGCATAGGGGGCGCTCATCTTAATATAAATTACACTCCATATATTTTGCCTCGGCGTCTTTATCATCAAAATTTCGATTAAAAACCCACTCGTACACCCGCACTCACATATATACATGTATACAGCACGGCGTTACGCCAAACGCACCCGCACCCCTCGCTATCTTTTCGAAAACGTTTTTTTTTTTTACGCCGAGGGGTTGCATTTTTTATGTGCAGATATTCGGTGGGTGTCTTTTCAACCCCTACGCGCTTTAATAAGTATTTTTTCGGGCGACTTTCTTTCGCTGGATTTGCGGTTGTTTGGGGGCCTTGTGAGTGGGTGTGTGAGAGAGAGAGAGAGAGAGAGTGAGAAGCGCAAGCCTGTGGCGGAGAGGAAAAAAATGAGTCACGCGAATGCGAGTGGCACCCCTCGAGGCGAAATGAAAAAAAATCTTTATACGAACGCGCTGCGGAGAGGCGAATTGCGTATGCGACGGCGTGCGTATGTACATGCGTTGCGCGGGGGCGACACCTCGGTTGGTAAAATGTCGCTCGCATAAAAAATGAGGGGGACACGCTGCTTTAAAATGCTGCCAGCCACCCCACAAGTCGCACGCGCACACGTAGAGATACTCGGTGCCTGGGGGATGCGCCTGTATTGATTGCTGATTGCGTATTCCTCGCGAGCGCTTTTTTGCATTAAGATTCGCTAACTTATCAGGGAGGCAGCGGCGGCGAAATTACTTTGTGATTCATTCGGTTCTCACAGGATCCTCGAGGACTGTGCGTTGAGGATATCCACCCCTCGAGGAATATACATCAATTTAAAACACTTGAGATGCATAATTTCGATTTAATTAGTTTTGGTTCATTGCATTGAATGTTTCTAATGGGAGGCGGTAGGGAAATGAAATTGTAGTGTAGAATAATTATGTTGTTGGATTTGGTTGGTGTTTCTTATGGATTACGTTCAGTCTAACGCAGGATATTGATCCGTTTTATAAAGCATCACAATTTGAAAATTTTATAATTTTATTGCTAAATTACAGAGGAATAAATTAATATCAAATAATTTTTATGACGTTTTTTTTTTCTCGAATCAGTACGCATTGAGTTTTTGATCACTATTTAATGCATAAAAGAATCGATATTTAAGTAATTATAGAAGTATAATCACAAAATAGCGTTTCTGCAAAGTTCAGAAAATCTCCTTTAATATGATGTCGAGTATTTTCAGGAAAAAAGTTTAAATTAATCGGTTTTATGCAGTTTTACATTGCATAAAGTGCATTTTCACATAAAAATTCAATTTAAAAATAAGAGAAAAATATAAATATAAAATTTTTCAAAAAACAAGTAACGTCATATTCTAGATAATTTAATTATGTATAAATTGAACTATTATGTAGCTAAATCGATTCGGTAGAATTTTCTCAATCATGAATGAAAAATTTAAAAAAACTTTGTGGACGTTTAAAGTTGAATACTCTTAATAATACAACGTATTTTCTGAGCTTTTAAGGACTATAACTTCGAAAATATTCTAGATATCGGCTTAGAGTTTGGAGAGAATTTTCTTGAATAATTTAGCTCTTTATTAAAGTTATTTCCAAAAAGAATTTTGATCTGCTCAATGCGGTTTTCCTTAAAACTTAACAAATTGATTACAGTCGGTTCGGTTTTGGAGTTGTTCAACTGTGTTCACTCTATCGGTGTTATGTTATCCAAAATTAAAAATTGGAAAGGTTTTATAATTAAAAAAAAACATAAAACTTGCTTGAAAATCATGCATGACATCATGTATTTTCAAAAAATAACAAATTTGTTTGTTTTTATACAGTTTTATTGTGTATTTTACGCATGACAATTCGATTTAAAAGTTCAAAAAAGGGGCAGATATACAATTTTTTCAAAAAAATATTTGATGTAATTCTAGAGAATTTAATTATCTATAAATTAAGTTGATATTCAGCCAAATCGGTTCGGTAGAATTGTTTCAATTGCATACGCAATATCAAAAAAAAACGATGTTCCGATAACAATGCGTTTAAAGTTGCGTTTAAATACAGCAGGTATTGGCTTAACATTTTGTGAGAATCTTCTTGAATAGTTTTTTTAGCTCTTTATTAAGGTTATGTCAAAAAAAATTATAAATTATAATTTATATAAATTATAATTAATTAATTATATAAATTTATAGTTTATATTGATTCGTATTTGGAGTTGTTCAGGTGTGAACACTGTAGCGGTCTTAATTTTCATCCCAAACCAAAAATCGAAAATTTTATACAAATTTTATTAAAGTTGCTTGAATATGACCTCAAGTTTTTTCATGAATTTTTCATCATTCAGCCAATTCGAGTCAATAGATTTATTTCAATCGTGTACGCAAAATCAAAAATAATATAATGCCAGAGAAACGCGTTAAAACTTGGCTATTCCTCATATTTTTTATGAGCCATATTGGCTATAACTTCGTAAATAGTTCAGGAATCGGCTTGTAATTTTGAGAGAATATTCTTGAATAGTTTAGCTATTGGTTGAAACCATTTCCATTTTTTTCTTATGAGAAAAATGAGGTGTTTAATGCATTTCTCATGTATGATTATTTCACAAATTAAAATTAAACGTTCTATAAAGTTTATTTAAACTATACAAAATGCTCTCTCTAAACTGTAGAAATTGCCACGAAATTACCAAATTTATTCATGGCAGATTTATTGAAAAAATAATTTCATTTCTTGTTAAGTTCGTTTTTGTTTACATAATAAGGAAATACAATTTTGTTCGCGTGAAAATGTTTCATTATCTATCTAAAAATTAATATCCCGTTAAAGCTCATCACACTTTTCAAAATTCTTCCATCTGTGAAAAGTTTCTCTAATTCATTTAATTCAAACAACTTCCTTCCCGTTTCCGGAAGCACGTCCTTTCTGACTAACTGAATGAACCGAAAAGCCATTAAGCGCTCTGGAGGGGCGATTAATTATGTTTGGTGTTGCGCTCCGCACCGCAGCTAATTGTCGACATCTTAAGCGGCTGACGCGCGTTTATTCCAACCCTTTCCATGGCAGTCGCATTCGCACTTGTTGCGCTCTTTAGCACTTCATCACGGAGAAGGGTTGAGCGCGGGCTCGGCGCGCGCGACTCACTCACTGATGCAGTGCAACAGGAAGCAAGTGTTTAATTAGCCTTCTGCTTTGCTCGGCTTTCAGTTATCCATCGTAGGCGCGAGCTTTCAAGCCCTTGAATATTAATCAAAAGACTTCATTTTTAATGCGGCAACGCCTATATGCCCCTGTGCAAACAGTCTGTAAGCACGAAAATCCACGGCAAACACTCGCGTAACGCTGGTAATAGAGGCGAGCAAACACACCGGCTGGCACAGCGATGAGCTGCAGCACTACGCGCCGCAACAATTGCCCGTGTAAAACGGTAATTATTTTAACTACTGGTATCCCTATTAAGTTACTAATTACACTTTGTCGAGTACGCCCGCGCCGCCGCCGCCGTCACCGCACCGCGCACGGCCCGCCGATGTACACGCTGGGCATTCACACATACACACACATCACACATCACACACACACACACTGAGCGTGTAATTAGAGGCGTACGTTGTGACGTCATGTCCGTTTCGTGCCGTCTTCCTGTTTGCGTGGGCGTTAATAACCGCCGTCGCCGGGTTAATTATCGATTCACGGCGTAAATCACTCTCGGGCATTAAAAAAAAAACCGCACACATTGGCGGGGCATAAAAAACAGGATTGTCCACTTCACACACATTCGCTCGTGCATATTTCATATATTTTATTATTTTATTTCTCATTGATCTAACCTCAATTTTAAGCTGGTTAAAACATCGAAAGGCAAGTGCCTCACTATCACACACGCCCTTCGATTTTATTGCGAACTTTACGGTCGTCTGCGACCAAAAATACATAAATAAAGTATTGATTTTTATGGTCGATTAAATTTTAAGACGTGTTTCGAGCGTCTTCAGTGTTTTTCGCATATATTTCTTTGCAAGTACTTGCCTATAACGTCTATACTGACCATATGTATAGTCTTGACCGTTTGTATAGACATATGTATAAGCTTGATATGCCGTACTTCGCCTGATTGACAAAGCAGCGAGTATATACTCTGGCTTTGTCAATGTTAATCCTGCTTAGGACGTGATTTAGTATAATTTAATTAAATACTCGTACACAGAGCCTCGGCAAACGCAATTAACAGTCTTCTGTCCACGGCGGTTGTTGGTATCGGTCTCTTGATGCATATAATTACCGGAATCCAATTAAAGCGTCGGCCGCGTTGATAAATACAATTAGTTGGACAAATGCGCAATGAGCAGCGACCTAATTTCCCGATATGGTTTCGCAAATGCTGTCAAAATGGTTAGTATTTACTACTAGTCTCATTAATCCAATAAATGTAACAATCTTTTAGATTTTACACAACTGCAGTCAATTTAAAAGATTTAATCAGGTGTGATTCGAATGTTTTGAAAGAAAATCTTGGTCTTTACGACTTTCTTTTTATCAATTTTTGATGATTTTGTGGTCGCTTCAAATACTCTTTTATTCTCTCCCTTCTATAGAAAAAGTTTTATACTCGAAAGCATTGTAATTAAAGAACCTCTTCAAAATTCCCCTGGATATCAACTTGAAAACAAAACTTTGATGGAAAAGTATCTCCATGACCTTTTTATTGATAACTGATAAAGAAAACCAAGAAGATATTTTTTTGCAATTTTACGATTTTATTTGTTGAATTTAAGTGTATTTAGTTAGGGTAATTTACGATGCGCTTGTGTTTCGATTGTGATTGAGTGCGATGCGACTTTTAACTACAATTTAATCAGTAACATCGCATCGGTATTGCCGTCGATGTCCGTTGAATGCCGTCCAGGAAAAGTAAAAAAAAGGGAGAGAGGAAAAAGAGCTCGATACAAATTTACTACAATACGTTGGAATCACCAGCGTGCGCTACGGGTTGCCACCAATACTAGTAAAGGTTTAAAGCATCAACATATCGGCATAAGTTAAGAATTTCGTTTCGTCGTTTGAGTGTGTGTGTGAGAGTGGGCGATTGACCGAAACAGGTCCGATATGCGCCTGCGTTGGAATGTTTAATGTCTTTCGTGTGTTCTTTACTTTATTTTTTTCTTCTTGTTTATCTTTTTTTTTCTGTCTTATCGCACCTTTGAAAATGTTAAAAAGTAAAACGCCCAAAACATTAAGAGTAAAACTTTTAATATAATTTTATATGAAAAATTATTATTTAAAAGAAAAATAAATGATGAAATGAAAAGAAAAAATGATTTCGTGTGATTACAGGGCGAACCGGAGGACTGCTTCTAGACACGGGCGCCGCGCCGACGTTCCTGCCGCTCCCGACCGCCGTCCTCGAGCGCATCGCCGGCGCTGACGCCGACTCGCCCGGCGTGACCACCGTGCGCGCACCGCCACCGCCGCCATCGTCGTCGTTGCAGGCGGGCGAAGACGCCGCCTGCGAGTATCCAGTGCGCGACATCGACGTGGAGGTGTGCTTTGTGTGCAAAAAGTGTCGGGTCGCGTTCGCCGGCGAATCGCCGCTCCTCGTCCACCAGCGGCAGTGCTTTGGCGGCAAGCTGGACGCACGCGGTGCCTTCCGCATCGTCCAGCCGGGCTACGAGTGCAAATTGTGCGCCGGCGAGCGATTTAAAACCACCGCCGATGTTCGTCGTCACTGCGAGAGCAGCGAACAGCACCTGATGATCCTGCAGACGGCGGTGGCGGCGACTGGCGGAGGCGGAACGCCCAGCGACACGCCACTCAGTCATGAGATGGAGGACGTTGTGAATCAGATCACTTTGCTGGCGGCGCGTGCCGCCCAGGAGTCTGCACCCGTTGCCGTCGACTCGAATTCGAACAACGCCTTTACGCCGCCGGAGCCCAAGCGACGCTTCCTGCCACCACCACACGAGGCCCTCACCAGCGCCGGACACTAACCTCACCTCAGCTTAAAACTCTTAAAACGTGCTGTTTTAAAACGATTGTGACACATCTACGAAACCTCGGATTATGACGATCTCTCGACCTCGCCAACTCGTCGTTGTTTAAAAAAAAATCATATTAGATTTATATTAATTGTTACTACTACTGATTGAAAGATGTTAACATGCATTTTTTTTTTCGTTTAACTAGTATCGCTCTAAAACGTTAAAAAAGCATAACAAATTTAAACACGTGACAACACGAAAAATCAACTGAAAGTTCCTAAACGCTGACGGATCGGACAAGAAATCAAAACAAAAACCAAGAACGACGAACGCAATTTCTTTGGCAAAAATTCATTGTGTTTTCAAGACCCTTAATCAAAAAAAAAATCACTGAAAATTTTGGGTAAGTCATTTCTTCAACGTATGTCACCTAAAATCAAGGCATAGAACGTAAACAAAAAAAATGAAAATAAACTAAATTAATAAGCAATGAATAGTGAATATATATTATATTTACAGCCGATCTATTTTTAAACGTTATATATACATAACATATATATTATACATACATTAATTATATCGTAGTTCGTTGTGTGTCAGTGTAGTTATTGTGTATAGTCGAAAAAAAACGTAGCGCAAAATTTGCATAACAAGAATTAATGAAAAAGGTCCGATGATTCCTATCAGCAACGTATAGTTACTAAAAAAAGATACATGCAGCCAATTTTCGGAGAAGATTTGCCCCCCCCCCAATCAAATACAATGGCGACGAGGCGACCGAGAAAAGCAAAACAATGTTAACGCATAATTGTACATACATATAACACGTAAAAGTAACAAAACAAAATCATTTGACTAGGATAGACGAATGCATACACAGATGGCGCTAGTTGCCAGAGTTCCTCATTTCTATTATACAAACTAAACAAAAACTGCGACTATGATGTTCCTAAAGACAAACAAAAATCACACAAGTAACAAATGATGAAAACGTAACTGCATGCAGTTTCGATGCGAATGTTGGGGGCAGAATGCGCCCGAAGGAAGGCGAAACAAACTCGCGGGTTCCGCGCGCGAAACGCGCTTATCTCTACGCCACGATGGCGTAAGGTGGCGCATGCGCGGACCCAGTAAAACAAGTTCCTATAACGCCCGCCGTTCAATCAGCGCACCGAGATGTCAAAGTTCCTCAAAAATAAAAAATAAAAAATACAAAACAAGCAGATGCGCGCGAACAATTGCGTGTCGCAAACGTGCGTATTTCGCAAAACGCAAAATTTTCGGCGCGCTTCACCGAACGCGGGCGCTTTTTTTATTCATTATATTTAATTATTACGTAAATGAAAGAAAGAAAGATGCAATTGATGAAAAATGAAATCTTTTATTACCTATTACCTATTATTATAAAGTTATAGATATGAATGGCGTGCGTGTTGAGATTAGCATGCTATTAAAGTATATATAATATAAATATTATATATATAATTGCAAGTAAAAAAGTAACAAACGAACAGTAAAGCATACGCAATTCTTTCTGGTCGAACAGAACAAAGTACGATTAATGTATATGTACGAGTATGTATATCATCGCTGGTTTAGTTCAACGAAGAAAACTTGAGTCAAAAATGAAACGTTTCTCAAAACAAACAAAAAACGCTTTTTCTCTTCGGTTTACTTCGGTTTCGGCCGTGTGCGAGACGGGGGATTCCCCTGCGTTCGCAGGCCATCCATTGTGGTACTAATCGACTAATCGAATCTCTTTCTAATCACTAGGGCATTTGAGATAAACAAAGCAGCCAGCATGCGTAAAGATAAACTTCATTAAAACATAATAAAGCATGAAAAAAAATTGGTTCCTACTAATTACTAATAATCGATACGGTGTTTAAGTAATAATATAGTTATGTTTTAAACAAGATAGGCGGATGCAATGACGAAAAAAAAAACTGATGGTTGATGAAACACTTACATACATACACACAAAAAAGTAATGCAACTAAACAAACAAATGGCTGGACACAAAACTATTGTACGTATGATATTTAAAGAAAAAAAAAATTCAATAATATTGAATGATAAAAGTAAACACAACAGAAAAAATAATACATATAGCGGTAGAGAGCGAGAATGGTACATAATATATTTAAAACAAATTTTAAATATATAATTAATAATAATAATTGCGCCCCCGGGACGGACGCGCGGGTGCAGAGCAAAACTCTTAGGTTATGATATAAACACAAAAAAATGAAAACAAGTAACAAAACAAAACGTATCCAAAATAACTCAAATTGGGAAACACTCCGGTGTGACCTGCCTCGCATTCTAGTGAGTTGATTTGGAACTAAGTGTGATTGTTGACGCTCGTGCGCATGCGCGCGTCTCGCATGCGCGCCGCCGCCGCGCACGCGCGTTCAGCCGCCGCGCGTCAAGTGCGCAAGACCGATCATCAGCCACAAGCATTGCCAAGAGCAGCCGCAAAGATGCGATGAGTATCCAGAAACCACACAAAAAAAAAAACAAGTAAACTTTAAACATATCGGTTACAATGCCCACGTGGTGATTTCCTATAGCTACCCCTCGAAACGCTTCTGATGATGATTGGCGCGCATCCCTTGGCGCCGTGCTTATGAGCGTGCGGGGCCGGAGGTAACGGCGCATGCGCGGGCCGCTTACGCGCGACGCAGAAAAAAAAACCTAGCAATGCTAAGTGAATGTGGACACGGTGGGGCGCATGCGCGACGCGCGCACCCACGCATATGCGCGCCGCGCACTGCGCCCCACCCCTGACGTATTACACGATTATTATTACTATTCATATTATTATATTATTAATTGTATAAGGACAGTGTGTATTTATCGGGTGGGCGCGCGGAGACACGGATTTTTTTCTTTGGTTTTTCAAACAATTCTCTCGATTTTTCATGGACGTCTTTTTCGTATATGAAAAAAAAAACGCATTACTTTCGAACATCCGAACAACACCGACATCTAAGAAAGCGTCCGTAAACGTGGTTCCTAATATATTTCATATCGCAAAATTTATTACCTAAAAAAACCTAAACTTAAAGAGAAAATTTTTATGAGACGTCAAAAACGGATGATTTTTAAATGCAGACTTCTAGCCTAAATCTCGAACTACAGCCATGCAGAAGATGAACATGTTTTTGTTGAAGGGAGTGTAACTCCTCGGTTGAAATTTGAATATTTCGCCCTTGTTTATCGAACTGGAGACAATATCACACCAATATTATTACGATTATTATTGCATTGCAATCCAACGAAGAACATAACAAAAAGAAAACACCGCAAAATGAATGCTCAAACTTGCAAAAGGTTTCTCTCATGCACTCGAATTACCTCGAATTTTTCCACTAATTGTACTCACATTTCCAGCTATACTTACAAAGATGCCAACTAACAACAGCGCCATCTAGCGACAGCTAGCGCTTAGATCTTCTTGCTTTGTATTTGCACGCTTGCTTTCTTTACCTTTTTTGTTTTCTGACACATTTTTTGCATTTATCATATTTACATTTATTTAACGTTCGATAATCGTATTTGGTAGTTTTATTTTTGACTTTGAGTTTTTACAGAATCGACTTTTATTGAATTGATTGATTTGATGGAATTTGTTTTACTGGAGGCATTTTACGTTTGCAACCGAATTGCGTGCAGTCGTTTTTTTAGTTTCATTTTTGCTTTACTTTCTCTCGATTATATGATTATTATGAACACTCTTTACTGAATGACACACCGAAAACACGTTGCAGTTGATGGCGATTTGTATATAATTTTTGTTGCTTTATGTTCGATTACGATTTAGTTCTCTTTGATGTACATACAAAGCCAGTAAGATAGGATGTACAGAAACCGGCGGGCGAATTGCAGACGAAAGACGTTGCATCTTTGTAAATATAAAATTAAAATGCATTGCGTTGTACAAATACTAAGAGAACATGAACTTCTTTTTTCGTTTTTTAACGCATCTTATTATTATTATTATTTTTTGTAATCGTTACGAAATGATTTGCTATGATTTCAATGATGGGATGTTTTCAGTACGAATGAATATTATTATTATTATATTATGATTATGATAAAACAAATTATATTTACGCTATGCGTAAGACTTTGAAACAAACAACAGTGATCCTAGGAATAAGTTTACGAATCTGATAATATGACTAGATTATTATTATTATTATTATTATTGTAGGAGAACGATTATTGTACATTATTTATTTGTGAAAATGCAACTATTAGGCAAAGAAGAAGTTTGTTTATTTGTTCTTTGTATTTTATTCCCTTATTTTGCATTCGTTGTCCGGAAAGATTGTCCCTTGTTATTATTTCTCAACGTTTTCTCTCACTCCCTCGATCTTGCGTTGAACATGTTCTTTGTGATGTAAATATTTTAGTTTGTATCGTAATTTATGCAGAAAATTTGCGCGTGTATGAGAGACAAAGCAACACACATAGAAAACAGTGCAAACAAATGACAGCTGGGAGAATATTCGAGTGTACACACCTATTACATTTATGACTAATTATTGTTTATTTATTGTTGATTGAAGAAGCGCTGTTTGGAGGAGAATTTAGTTTTGCTTTACATCTTACTATCAATACACAACACAAGCATCATCCATGAATGGAATGTTCTTCTTATTTTGTAAATTCATACACTCTACAATCAAAGCAAATGAGATCGACTTTTTTTACGAAGATTGTTTTCTCGAGACAAAGCAAGTCTATATACAGGAGAAGCGAAAGCGATGTCTTAAACGTTTATCTGATTATGCACTGTACATCTGATTATGCAGGACGAACAGAGACAAAAAAAACCATTAAGAACGAAATCACGAAAATCAAGATACAAGAAACGCAGAATAAAAACAAGATGAAAATAAAACAAAAACAAGCATAATAATTATTACGATGAATCAATAATGAATATTAATAATAATAATTAATAGGTAAATGTTTGTATCCTACGGCTTGTGCCGCCTCTCATTTTGTGAGTGTATATGAAAGTCAAATAAACTACATAGTTTATCATAAAATTTGCATTTCTTCTATTTACTATGTGATTGTTTTAATTGTACTCTAAAATTTTCAGTTTTTTTTTTCAGGTGGTTTTCTGATTTTTAACGTGCTTCTTTAATTACTCATGGTGAAATTGGGCTAAGTAAGAAGAATTGAATATAATTATATCCACACCTCCTTCAACCTCTCTTTTTCCTACATCTCTATTTCTATATATGAGCAAACCATTTTCAGACGTGGATCAAATTTCCTGAATATGTTCAGTAGTCTTAGCCCTCCACACGTTTGACCACATAATTCCGTAAGAGAAATCAATTTGAGTCGAAGGGTACCCTTTCCATTTCGGTTATCTCACACTCGTGGGTCACTAAAAACATGCGTGCGCCAATAACATACTCACTGCACCTAACCAATGGCATGGTTCCCTATTTACTGCAGTGCTGTGATTATGCCTGTACATCTGATTATGC
>JAODAC010000018.1:205689-215730 GCA_027575185.1 Mimaenictus wilsoni | reverse complement strand
CAAAAATTGTATATAAACGGCTGAAGGACCAGTCAGGTCGATGGCCAGGTCTACGGACCAAATACAATATTATTATTGGTATTTCTGAAATAGTTCACATTTCTAAATGATTAAATCATCATTAGTCCACATAGGTTATACCAAAACAAAATTTTCTCTTTCTAATTATTGTAATTAAGAATTAACATCTTAAAAATTGCCTACCAATGATTATTTCATATTGATATGTCAAAGGCAGCTTTGCTGCAGTCATTCAGCATGACACTAAGTTAGTGGTAGTAGTGCGTTCGAGAATGCAAACATATCTATGTTGCTTAATTAATATTCTATAATGAAACTTTTTAGGAAGAATAAATAGCAAAAGCTATTACATTGGTTTAGAGATTTTTTTGATCAATAATTCAAGTGAAAATGTGAGGAAAGCTCGTATCTTGATTAAAAATCACGGCCGAAGGAAGTAATTGCCATTGGTGGCTTATTACCAATAAGAAAATTCCGAAAACCTCTATGCTAGTCCCCCGAACAAGCCTAATAACAAGGCGTTTATGCACTCGTGGGCATAATTCCGTGCCAATCCTGGCGGCGTCGCGAAAATTGATTCCACCATACGGTCGGCGGCTGTGCGCGATTTCGTTGACGGCGGACACGTTTAGGGCCGCGTTGTGGGTCGTGCGAGGGTCGGGGGGAGAGCGGTGGAGAAGGTGTGCGCAGGGGAGTAGAGGCGCCGGCCCGCAATTCCGTCGATACGCCGTGTAATTACAGAAAGATGGAAACCATTAAACAACGGCCGTGCTACAAACATACACACAGCACAACACAATCACCAACACAGTGCAGGCATATCGCTAACGCAAAATGATAAATGCATCCACAACACATACGAACTGCGACTACGACTACGACGACGACGATGACGACGCAGAGAAGCGTGTAATGATTGCGCGCGCGCGCCCGCCGGTGCTGTATGAAATTTGAATGATAATCGGTACGCATGGGGTTCGATTAAGGTGATTAGTGTAATCAGCATGGCCGGCGGGTCGGTGTGTCCGTGCATGAAGAACGAAGACGCGGATGGCCGGGGCGACCATCGCGGCCGGAGCGGTGTAATTGCGCCGCGGTGCCTGCCGAAGAAGAAGGCAGAAAAAGAGATGCCTTCACGCGCGAACCATGTTTACCCCGGGCCCATGCCGAAACCCTCCGCCTCCTCACCGCCTTCCACCAACAACCTCTTCCTCTTCGGCCACATTGTACTCCCACTATGCGAAGCTTGTCGTGTGAGTTTAAGTGACTACATACAGTTTGATTGTTATTCCTTACGTCAATCGAGTTTGGTATCAATAAAATCAGCGTTATAATGAATTTAATCGGTCGCTAGATGGTGCAACTTGTACCATACAATATAAAAATGAAGGATCAATTCGATTTATTGCATTTACATACTTTGACCACCGTGGCACTTTGTGCAGGCTGTTAAAAGGACTAAAAATGTGAAATTCAAACTTTGTTCTAAAATATTATCTAATCTGCATGTTTTGAAATGCCTATTTCTCATTAAATATAGTTTGATATACACATTTACGACGAAATGTTCGGTAATTATTAAGGTATATCCTGCAAACAAACGTTTTTTTCCAAAAATATCAAGTTTTAGATTAGACATTTTTTTTCATATTCCCGTATTCCTAGAATTGTAAATTATGCACCAATCAATACAGTGTGAGAATATCTTCAAACTCTTGGGACAGTTTTTCATTTGATTACTTAGAACTGACTTTATAACTCATGAAAGTTGAATTTATTAACAACGATGACTTCACTGTCAGAAAAATTACTTGAAATTACTTCTTCAAAAATTTCACTTTTATTTATATTTACCTTCCTCCAATATATACAAATCATACACCATTCGACTCAGAATGAAATTTGTCACCGTTTCATGTAATGGTTTTGTGTATAACATATTTAGAAATCATGTTATATATCATGGAAGTTTATCCTAATAACGTCAATACTGCCGATCTCAAAAATAACTTGTCCTAAACATTACAGTTTTATTCACATTTACCTTATTTCTAGAAGTATAAATCGTACACCAAACGGTTCAGTGTGAAAATTGCTTTAAAATCTCGACACAGTGTTTCATTTGATTGCTTAGAACCTTTTTTAGAAGTCATAAAAGCTTAGTAACGGCGACATTTTCGCTGTCAGAAAAACGACTTAAAATGACTTCTTCTAAAGATCACACTTTTATTTACATTTGCCACATTTCTATGTATACAAATAAAATATTAATCGATTCAGAATTAAATTTGGCAATAATTGGTGAAACAGCCATTGCGATTAAATGTCTAGAGTAAATGTTATAGATTGTTGAAGTTGAGTCCTTTTATGAAGACATATTCAATGGGTTTTGGAAGCGCAAAAATGTTACTGCTAACCATATGTATATTTTGTAGATTTTCACAAATATAAATTAAACCGATTGTAGCTGAGCTAAGGCGAAACGTGCGACGTTTTCCTCGAGTCTCCGCTTTCAGCTCGCGCACCTCTCGTGTTAATTTCCCGAGAATTTCCAGCATTCGAGCGGCGCTCGTGGAATAATTACGCGGCGATTAAAAAAGCCCGCGCGCGCAGCTAATCGCTGGTTGCCATGTGAGCCGGCGATTATCGGAGGGCGGCTGGAATCCGTGCGAGCAATCATTCGTCGCTTTTTTCAATTCGTTGCCCTGGCATTTCTAATTCATTTACGAATGATGCGTGCTTGTCGCCGGAGTCCGCTACGGTTTTGACAGCGCGCATGCAAGCCGAAGACGACACTGATTATATCCGTGCCTTGCTATTTGTGCGTTAATATCGACGTTTATGTCGCTGGTAATTTGAAATAAATTACTTAAAGTCGCATTAAAATTGTCATTTTCGTGAGGCGGACGACCGACGAACGATGACGATGACGGCGCGAATGCGATTCCCGGCTTGGGCAGGGGTTCAGGTCGACTTGACATTTACATAATGTAAATATTAAAATCGATATTTCGAATTTATATCCGCCTAGGCGAATTCAATTAATGCAAATAGCTGCGAAAAGGCTACGTACATGACCAAAATCGTAATTACTTGGTAGCTATTCAGATGTGTCGATTTGTGGAATTAATAATGCTTTAATCGACCGTCAGATGGCGTTAGGTGTAATATTCGTACATTATTTGAATAATATTACTGATACTTACTGATAATATGCTTATGAATGAATATACACGACACAAGCAAGCTTGAGATAACCTAGGATGGATGAAATGACTGTAGAGTATCATATTAAGACTGCCTTAACAAAGTCAGTGTTTCTTCATAGAGGACATCACTAGTGATAATCAATTTTTATTAATGCGATTGATATCTATAATGGTATGATTTGAACGAATGAAAAATGGAATATGTAATAAATGAAATATCAGATTTTACTAAAGAAATTGTTGAAATACATATTGTTTTTTCGAGTCATTCAATTGCTTTGCTTATTACAATTTATATAATTGGAATACCGACAATGAGAATGTTCACACATTACTTTTCAGCCATATCAATCCTTCAGAAAATGACTAATAGCTTCGTTGTTTCTCAATATGATTCCATGAAATGTTGTAAAAGAATTCATTAATATATGTTCGATAATATCCCCCAGAATAATGAGTCTATCATACTTTATTTTTGTGAAAAATTTTGTTTGAACTTCGCTTCGCTGAACGAAGTCGCTCAAATTTCAAACTTTCAGAAAATTACTCAAAACTCCGATGATTGTCATTATTCTTCCTTGAAAATTAGTGAGATTATTCATTAAAACATATTGGATAATATCCTCCGAAATAATGAATGTATCTAATTTTGTTATACTGAAAAATTTTGTTTGTACATTTCCTTGCCGAACGCAGACAGCGAAGTCGCCCAAATATCAAACTTTCAGAAATATCCTAATAACTTCGTTGTTTCTTAATATTATTTCATGAAATAATTCATTAATATATGTTCGATAATATTCCCGAGAATAATTAGTCCACCTTCATTTATTATACTGATGAATTTTGTTTGAACTTCGTTTCGCTGAACGCAAACAAGGAAGTCGTTCAAATATCGAACTTTCAGAAAATTGCTAGTAGCTTCGCTGTTTCTCAATATTAGCCAAAGAAATTTTGTAAGATAATTTATTAATATAGGTTCGATAATATTCCCCACAATAATGAGTCTACCATATTTTGTTATACAGAAAATTTTTGTTACTTTCCACCTGGTATCTTTATAATAATATCACATATTTTTACGTCTATCGGCCCTATCTTTATATTTATCTCTGATGTAAATACATTTAAAAAAATATTTCAACAAAAAAAAGGATGTCCAACGTCAAAGATCAGCACCTACCAAATAGGTTAAATACCTCTAAATGTTTTTAAATCAAAATGTAATGTCTATTAATTTATTACCCATTGAGCACATATTTCAATTACTCAGCACAGTTCAAGGAATTAATAGTACCAGCACTATTCCGACAATATCTTTAACATTTCTGAAATATATTTGCCCGTGCTATTTGTAATGAGCAAATTGTAATGGCACAGTAAGATAATAAGCGGGACAAGCTCGCTATGTTTCTATTTAATATTCTATCTAATATTTATTCATGCATAAACGAGAATATAAATGCCAAAAATAAAAAAAGGAAATTATTTTGATTATCGGATCTGTTTTTTCAAAAATGTGCTAAAATACACGCTTGTGAGCCCACCTGGGCAGCACAGTCGGTAGTGCTTCTGCTTACCACGCAGCAGGACGTGGTTCGAGTCCCCGGGGTGTGGGCACCCATTACTTCACAATTACAACTCACAAAAATCACATTAATCCACAGCCATAAAAAACCAAACAACAAGAAATCAACCACTCTTCAAAATCAACACCTAACATCAACAATCGCAAGTGTGCGCAACCCACAACACTCAATTCACATGATACAAATCACAATAATAACATGTAATAGACATAATAAATGTAAATCCAGGCTGAAGGATGGCCAGGTCTCAGGACCAAAAATACATTTTTTATACGCTTTCGAGAATATTTTTTTATAAGTACTTTCACTTTTCTTTCTTCAGCGTGTGCATCCTTTCAACTTGAGAGATTTATCTGTTTAACGTAGACTATTTTAGCTCTGTTCTTTTTAATTTAACCATTTCAAGGATATTTTCATAGTTTAAGAAAATCCAATTATTTTGTGACAGCGCTGCCAACTTTTCACGAAGTGTGGATACTTTTTTTGTATCAATACTTTTGAAACTTCCATTCTTTCGATATCCAAATATCGAAGAAAAGTATCGATTCTTAGTCGTATCGAAAATACAAATTGGCTCCATCTGTTAATGTATTTTCAAATTATTTTTTACACGTTACACTAATCTTCCAGTATATTATCGACCCCATTTTTCTGATGTTAATACATTTTAAGAATGAAACATATCGCGGTAATTCCTAAGTAATAAAATTAATGCTTGTAAAATTACTGATTGAGTAAATTAAAAACTAAGTTTTTATCAAAAAGTGGCAAAATTTAAATGAATTTGAATTGTAGGGAAGTATCGACACATGGTATCGATACTTATCGATACCGATATTTTTTTCGACAATCCTAACACACACACACACTACAACATTCAACATTATTCAACATTCAGAATTAAAAAAAAAACAACTCTCCGCACTCAATATTCAATAGTTGAGAGCCACTAAAATGTAAATCTTAAATTAATGTATTATCATAGCCCACCTGGGCAGCCTAGTGGTAGCATCTCCGCTTATCACGTAGGAGTACGGCGTTCGATTCCCCGAGGTGGGCAATCCACCGGATGAATATTATTCACCCACAACTTACCACAAACACTTACAACACTAAAACATTCAACACCCAACATTCTACCCTTAACATTCAACACACAACTACTATTACACAACAAAACAACACAAATTGTAAACACACAAAAATATATGTACAAACACGGCGGAAAAACCTTAAGGTTGATAGCCATTAAAATATATACATTAATTAATTTGTATTATCACAATTATAAATAAATCAAATTAGTTTTTAATAATTTTTTATAACTAAAAAACGGTCCAAGGGTAAAGTGCGATAACTTTACCCTCACCTTATTTGTATTTACAATTTCATTCAATAATAAATTGTTAGACATCGCATCATTTACCAACCAATATAATCCAGTGCACTAAATCGCTTTGGCTTTGGCTTTAATGAACTCAAATGTCAAGCTCCAGAGAAACATGCTATAATAATAGAGAATAATCGCTAGTATTGTTAGCTCAATTTTCCTATAACGCCAACTTCTTTGCTTGCAAATTGCACACAATTGAATTAAAATGCATTTCATTAATTTTAATCAGCTGCATACAATATTCAAAGAATTGGACGCACAAACGTTAAACAATCCGGCTTGTTATCAAAAGGGTATAATATCAACAATCAATTGAATATTAATACAAACGTCTCCAATAAATGATGCAACGATTAATACCATCGATAAGTTTATTATACAGTTTATACTTAATCGCTTTGGAATGAAATAAACCGCCAAATTACATCCAATCAGAAAAAAAAAACGGATATTTGCAAACCGTAAACAAATTATGATTACGGAAATTATGTGGTGATTTTATCAGAGTATTTATTATTATCAGGGCGCAATGTCAACTTTAATCAATTTACGGAAACATTTTGGGAGTGTTTGCTTTTCACACGTTTTGAGTAAATATGTAAACTTTGACATTACTCAAAAGAGCCAAGGAGATGGGATAAGCTCGACTTAATGGTGGAAATTAATTAACGGCGTAATAGAGACATTATAAGTCGTGGGTTGTTAAAGTTTCTCAAAAAATCCAATTAGTTGTTTGGTCGTAAACAGCAACGGTGCCAAAAATGTCAATTACAGTTATTACTCTGCCGTAGAATGTACGAGTTGAACTGTACTAAAAGTTAAGTCACTTCAGTTCGTCTGCACAAAACGAAACAAAGTAAAGCTGTAAAATGTTTGGTAATTACGGCGTGCGCGCTTCGGAAAACTATAATTATAAATCGCAGCACATAGACACGTTCCACTGCGTGGTATTCTTCTCTCTTGAAGGAGAGACCGGAGATATTTCCTCGGCCGCGTGCGCAAAAAATGATTGATTTATACGTGAGGTGTGCAACTCCAATTTATTTCGCACCCGCAATAAAATAATGCCCTCACGCTCGTGAAACAAAAAATAAAAACGCATGCGCTCAAAAAGCCCAACATAAACTCGTCCCGAAAAATATGCAAACACAAGCAAAAAATCGGCCAAACGCGTGTGCAAAAAGCAAATGGGTGTAAATATTGTGTCATAAAATGTGTCAAAAGCACGTCTTTTAAGCAGGCTCCAAATTACTAGCATACAGTGTGTTCGATGCATCCACAGAGCGGCTCTGTGTGTTTAACCAAACTGAACGAGGGGGCTCCGTGAGTAAATTCGCAAAGCAGGCGTGTAAGTTACGAGCGTTCGCAACCACCATCGCCATTGTTTGCGGTGCTGCGAGCGCTGGACGTGTTGGAAAGCGGAGAGGTGCAAGCAAAACGAAAACGACGCGGACGGGTGTTGGGCCAGGGTCAGAGCATCGCGCGAGGTGCAAATGGTTGCGAGCCGTTCGCGAAAACTAATGTATGTATAAGTCGCAGCGCATTCCGCGGCAATAACATGCGCTCGTAAAATTAACCCGACTTCGGCGAGAGACCGGCGAGCCAGCGTGGCGCGACCCGGCAACCCGCCGCACACCCAACACACACACTCATGGCCTAAGAGGCATTAAAGTCCCGCGTAAATAGCGCGCAAACGCCGATATAACCAGGTGTAAAATGTGAGCGCGAGACGATTGCTGTCAGTCACAAACGCAGGCGTCCAGGATGGTCCATCACCGATTCAATCAACTCAACCAAACAAGGGAGATAAACAAGAGGAAGTAGATTTTAATGGGATCCATCACTAAGGATGTCAACTTTACACGAAATATCGATACTCTCTGGAATCGATATTTTTGAAACATCGATACTTTCGATACCTAAGTATCGAAGATAGGAATCGATTCTTATTGGTATCGAAAGTATACAATGACGACATCTGCTAATACATTTTTCAATTATATTATACTCGTTTTACCAGTCGAAGTATCGATACTTGTTATGTATCGACATTTAAAACTTAAATTGTTATTTGATCGAACTAGGGGACAATTCTACTCCGTAACTTCGTCACATATGTGAAAAATGTGGGAATGTAGTAATGAAATAAGTTATAATCTTTAATAATTTTAGAAGGAAAGGAACTTTAAAAGTATCGATTTTTCTGCGATAACTATTGACTGATATCATAGACAATATGTTTATCAAATTCAAATTCGTCCGTTTTATGATATATTATTACATGATGAAGCATTTCATGATTGAATTTCCATATTTTCAAAATGAAGTCGAAATAACTAATTGCATGTCAAAAAGTTTGGAAAATGACTGATTTGATACTATCGATAAGTAACGAAAATTAAAGTATCGATAAAAGGCGATAAGTCGATACTTATCGCATTTTAACGATATCGCTCGTGGTATCAATATTTATCGATCCCGATACATTTTGACATTCCTATTCATCGCGCAATTTAGCACCTAGCGGCAGAAAGCGGTGTAATAAAAACTACAATGTGAAATTCAAATTCTTGAAATTGTTCTACGAAATATAATTATACTTATACTTATATAAATATATACATACCCTTTGTAATGGCTCACCTAATAACCGCCGACGTTTATCATGATTTATGATGTTAAAAGATTGAGGTTCTTTTAAAGATTGAGGCTTTAATTAAAATGCAAACACTCAGTTAAGAAATAAAAAGTTTTTTGTTTCTGAGATATGTCGCTAAAAATCGTAACACTCGCGTTCACCACCTACATGTACGATTCTACCCCAGTTTTTACCCCTATTCAAAAAGTACATGTATAATTGGAAAACATTCAATGCCCTTCAATAAAATATGTTCCGAGTTCTTACTCGCTGGTTCCTCTGAGAAATACTCATATGAGACGTTGCAATGTGCACGAAACTTTAAAACTTGCAAAGCCATTACGACAATGACCACTAATTGTTGCTTTTACATCGTATTTTATGCTCATTTGCGCGCACCGTTGACGTCGTTGCGGTCCACCTTCGGCGGCAGGATTCACCGCCTCGAGGCGCTACCTACAACTTTGTAGTGCGCGCACCAAGCGGCAACAATGTTTGTTAATATCTAATTTTGCGCATGCAATTAACCCGGTTGCGGTTTTTCCCCGGCGTCGCGTCACAACGGCTTTACGGTGCGACCGCAATTGCGCATCGCCACGCGTGCGCCGCACCGCGTTGCCTCACCAGTGCTGAAAAGTTGTAAAAGTCGCGCGAAACCCCGCAAGGCGTTTATGACCGAATCCAAATGTGTTACTCATGTCAGAGCGTATTTAACGCGTAGTCATCTTGTTCTTAAATCCGAATTTAACGCAAAAAGCTGAGAAGAAACCGTGGAAAGTATGAAAACTGTATTTATTTACCGATTTCTTTTTTATTATCAAGTGCATTTTGCATATTATAATAATTAATAAAAAAATCTTCGTAAAGGTACTTAACTTATTACTTAACGATTTATAATATAGCTTTCAAGCAATTAATCGGACAACTATTCGAAGTGTTTGGAGCAAATTTCGTCCTCGATTCATATACTAGACATTGTATACATTGAAAATGAGATATATAAATGTAAAGAATATATTCTTTAATTATTTTCGTTATGTTTAGTCAGGGTAGGCTTTGGAATATATTCTGTAATTATTTTCGTTATGTTTGATAAAGGTAGGCTTAGGCCGTTGTCTAATGTAATAGTGATAAAGTCTATTACCACAGAAGACAATATAGAATATGTGCTGCCAGAAACAGAAAAATTTA
>JAODAC010000018.1:187753-199597 GCA_027575185.1 Mimaenictus wilsoni | reverse complement strand
TTTGCTTTGACGAGTCTGGTATTCAACCTCTTCACCCCTTCTCCTTACATGCTCTTCCAAGGCTCCATCTACCATCATCTGTCTCACTACTATTTCTGATAGATCAACCCCCCAGTAAGCCAGCTTCCTTTGGTCCCAGTTTTTTAGTAAGTGTTTTCATTTTGTTCTCAAATTACTCACAGAAATATGTACTTTCAAATGATACTACATAAAATACACTACAATAATATATACAATAGATAGAATACAGAAATCCTTAGTGAAATGCTTAATATTCGATTATTGATGGAGTCTACTGTCGGGTTTTGGTAAAACATTAAAAAAATAATAACACTGGAGATAAACACTTATCGATGTTTTGGAATTTTGTTTATTTAGTACAATGCGCATTTCGCCGCGAGGCAGATAGGGTGGCAGGGTGGAAGGTTAATATTTCGGATATTTTCAATTTCAAAGCAGAGTTCAACATTATAAGAACTAGAGCCAATAACAACGGATATAAAGATCACGGGGTAGATAATATCCTAATGAAAAAACTAAAACAAAAAACAATCAACTCATTTTTCCAGGTCACACAAGTGCAAATGCCTAAAATATGCATAAAAGTGCCAATTTTAGGTCGTTTATCGTACAAAATTAATCATAACCTCAAAAAACTAAATTTCTCAGCTGCGGTTTATAATCCAAACACACTCAGATCCTTCACTAACAACAAATTAAAACTACCCACCGATCGTTTTCTCAATTCCGGAGTGTGTCAAGTCAATTGTGGTGATTGTGATAATGTTTATATATAGATCAAACGGGCCGTGATTTCAATACACGGTTCCGAGAACATTTACACTTAAGCAACAACGCATGGAATCCCTCACAGACCACCTCATAACAACCGGTCACACATGCACAATCCAAAACCTTAAAATCCTACATCTGGCCCGCAAAAGCCTCAACGCATTGGAAGCAATTTATATTAGACGGGCAATAAATGAGAATGCAGATACGGTATTTAATGATTACTTCTATCTTCACCCCTCACCCACAATATTGTACCTACATAAGAAAACATTTTGTATAAATACGTGATTTAAGTTTGTAACAGGCCAGTTACAGCCTCGCGACGAAATGTACATTGTACTAAATAAACAAAATTGTAAAACATCGATAAAGTGTTTATCTTCTGTGTTAACTTAATATTCGAATTATAGATGCGTTGAGTCGTGAAGTACCCAAACTCGAATGTTTATTAATCCTGGGCGAGAGCCGAGTTTCGTGTTTTTGGTCTTCTGATCGCTGAATCGCATTTGATTTGTTCGCTTCTATTGAACCCAATGTAATACAAGATAGATAATCAAGCGCAGGCATCCAGTGTGTTCAATAAGCAATTTTGACACAACATTTCGTATTTCGTATTTTATCAGACCGATAAAATACGAAATAGCAACTTCCTTGCAGTAATCATTATGTGGTTTCTACTCAATGGGGCGGCAAAGAGAGTATCTTTACGATGAAACAAGAACGATACGCAAATGTCAAATCGTTCGCGATCTACACGATCTACCTTTATCCCTATGTTTTACATCGCCGACGCGCGCGCAAAGCGATTAAAACTGCACACAGCTTAAGAAAATCTTGAATAATGTAAATTGACTATTAATATTCAAAATATCAGGAAATTTTAATAATTACAGAATTATATATGACAACAACAAATTTCAGTTCCATAAAATTCAAGATCAAATAAATTAGAATTAAATTATATTAGCGTAAACATGAAATCCTAAAATTACCTTATACTTTATTAGATAATAATTACATGTTTCTGTAGCTTAAATAGCAAAATTACAACACCAAACACATGTTTATTACAAACATAATTCATCAAAATTATCCAGTTTGCATTTCATATGCTTTTGTTTCTTTTCTTTTTTATAACAAATATTATAATTAATATTAGTCATTACTGTATTTCGTTAGGCAGGAAATCACAATAAATTACAATATGTGAATTATTAGTATCTATTGAAATGACATATCAAAGGAGAACATATAAAGACCAGTGAAACTTGCTCTCATTTTGGACCAGAATTTGAGTACTTAATATATTATTTAACTGAAAATTTGTTTAATCGCGCAAAGCGATTAAAACTGCACACAGCATAAGAAAATCTTGAATAATGTAAATTGACTCCCAATATTCACTCCCAAATGAACTTATCAGATCTCTTCATATTTCCTGATATTTTCATATACTTTAAAATATGAAAATATCAGGAAATATTAATCATTACAAAATTATATATAACAACAATAAATTACAGTTTCATGAAATTCAAAATCAAATAAATTAGAATTAAATTATATTAGGATAAACATGGAATCATAAAATTACCTTATACTTTATTAAATAATAATTATATGTTTTTGTAGCTTAAAAAGCAACAATTTCACCAAAAACATGTTTATTAATTCATAATTCATCAAAATTATCCTGCTTGTGTTTCATATGCTTTTGTTTCCTTTCCTTTTCATAACAAATATTATAATGAATATTAGTCATTACTGTCTTTCGTTAGGCATGAAATCAAAATAAGTTATATGTGAAGTATTAGTACCTAATGAAATGACATCTCAAATAGGGCACGAAAAAGACCAGTGAAACTTGTTTTTAATTTGGGCCAAAATGTGATTACATAATATATTATTTAAATGAAAATTTCTTAAAATGTTTAAAGATAAATTAAAGATTTGTCTGTTATCATATAAGTCAGAGATTTTTAAACTTGTTCCATTCCCCTCCCCTCTTTTTAATATTCCTCTTTGTCGGCACCTATGTTTAAACAAATTTGCTATGGGTTATTGAGATAATGTAATATTGCAATATATTTGATCAGTAATGACTCGTCCGAATATTCTCACACCTCCCACTTAGGAATCCTCTGATTTAATTAGATTGGTTTAAAACTTACAATTAGTTACAGTTAGTTTTAAAGAAATAAGAAACGAATAAAGTTGTTTTTTATATTCTCATTAATATAATGATAAATGCAGATAGATTACGATCTTGCCGTGACTATAATTGTATCCAAGTTATATTGATTTCTAACACTAAATTAGAAGTAAACGAAAATATATTCTAAATTCTTAGAATATATTCACAAATATTTCATGACATGTCTGTCATTTAGGATACAATTAAAATTAATGGATTTACTTGTCGGATATATCTTTAAAAAAGAATTTTCGGCTGCAATAAATCACTTGTATATATTTAGAATATAAATTAACATCGTTCAAATCGATAAATACTATGTCTAAACTTTCGACTCTATGTCGGCGTTTCTCATTTTTGACTCACAGGGCGCCGAAAGAACTTGCCAAAGTTTTTCTTTCGCTTTTTTCTTCTCTTCTGTAGCCTTCTTTTTATTCACCTCCCCCTCATGCAACGGTCGCGGATTTTCCAGCGGCAAGCCTGGGCGAGGGATAAAGTTTTAAGACTTCTTCGAAATGATATTAAAAATCCATCCCTTGACACAATGTCCGGTAAAAGGTGACAGCATATACGGCAGCATCTCGCCGCCACCTCCTTCCCGCTTTCAACCACCCCAACAGCCTCGTCTCCGTCGTCTTTGCCATCGTCGCATGCTTCATCTCGCATCCCACTCGCAACGCTCGCGTGTGTGCTCCTGCATGCCGCCGTCGCCGCCGCCGCCGCCGCGCGTCGTCTCTAGTTGCTGCCGCGTTTCTCAATCAGTCCCCGCGCTTGCCGCCACCATACCCCCTGGCACCCTCACCCACAATACCCGCCATCGCCGCCTGTGTTCGAAAAAAAAACTCGATCAATACATAAAAATTTCATATTGAAAATGATTGAGGGCGGTGGCTCGCTCTCCCTTTTCGGACCGCGTGCGGCTCCATCGCGTCCTCGCACGCTTTCCTCCTCATTCCGCCGTCGCGTCGCCGCCGCCGCCTCTCGCAAATGTGTGTGTGTGTGTGTTTTTCCAACGACGCTTTCCTCATGTGCACACTACGCGGCTGCGTTTTCGATTCCTGCCTGCCGTGCCTGCTTGCTTGCCTGCGCTCACTTTATGGGATTCGGCAGCGTTTCATTGGCTGTCTAATTAATTGAGTACACATTGATAATTTATTTTCGTGCTGCGCCACTGCGCTTCTCATTTTCCACGACGGAAAATGAAAACGTACATAATTTATACATCGTCTCTCCGTACAGTAGCTCATAGCTCTACTCATTCTGCCAAAACTTGCCGACTGCCCGACATGAATTGCAACATTTTAAAAATTCGATTTAAATATAGTAAAAGTAAAACTGTCAAAATCAAATATGGTAGGATGTAAAGTTTAATGAATGTAATTCATGATTATCATTAGAACATACTAACATTGTTGATAGTAATCTACAATTTTTCATTTTATCCGGTATTGAAAAGATAAACGTCAAAGAGAATTTGATATAATTTTATGTGGTATCTAACGTATCATTAGTAAAGGGGACACACATCAAGTGTGTCCTTTACAATTTTCCGCCAATCCCCAATGTTATAGAGAAATACAATGGATATTGTAATGAAGGATTCCTCATTAATTATATACAATTATCCGTTCATTAGTGGCCTGATTAGTAGCGTTATCGCGCGTGTTAACTGCGACTATATGCGACTGCCATTGAATTTCATGGTCATGTATTTTATTTCGTCATTTTATTGATAATTTTGATTTTAAGATTAAATAAGATTTTAAGATTAGATAAGAGATTTTCGTTATGATTAGAATCTATAATGCAATGCAAATTCTTTAAATATACTTTCAAGACGATTAAATTATTTTTCAGTAAAACATATGTTCTGCGCCTTAGCATCTTAGCGAGATTATGTCCCCGAGATTTGTAAGGTCGTGGAGCCCTATTCAAAGAGCTTTAATGACTTCACCAGCAAAGCAAGTTCGATACGGTAGCAACGCACAAATATAACGAAACAATACGAGACAAGTAGGAGAAATGGTGTAGAAAGTGTAACTTACTTAGTGTATACAAAGTAAAGTATAATTATAAATAGACAGAAGGAAGCTAATGCTCCTTAAGATTTCGCGCAAAGGGTGATAATCATCATGAGGGCCCAAGCAACACGCACTCTGACGCGAACAATATATATAGTGAAATTATCTGGGCTGGGTTTGTTTTTTCCAACATTCTCCGATTGCGCGCACTGCAAAGATTTGTGAATACGATCTTTTGTAGTAGTGGCGATCATTGCGTACGTTTGCTATGCAGGTGCGCGTTGACAGAAAAGTTATACATCGCTGAGTGCAACTTTGGCAAATAGTCTACGAATCTACAAATTTCGACGAAACTTGTCCTTATAAAACATGTGACGTCATTTCACTTTTCTTTTATATTTTCCATATCAACTAATAATAACTAAATAACTAAATCTCAAATGACCAATTAAACATTCCATTATCAGTGTGGAAATCATCAGTAAGTATGAAAATGTAAATATAAAAATATTATTAAAAAAAACAGCGGCGGCTTGCCGCGTTGTGCCGCGGTAGATCACTTCTGTTAAGCAACGTCTAGGCGTTGGATGGGTGACCACTTGGTCTCCCCACTCAACAAGTGGCTGGGCGCCGTCCGCGAACTCCTGATTTCGCGGTAAAAACACAAATGAAGGTTGCAACGGTCCACGGAAAAACCCATATGCACAAAAAGTTCAGAGCAAGTACCATCAGCAGCGAGACCCGATTTGGCCGGGTGAAAGTTACTATTCCCTTACACCACTATGTGGTAGAAAAAGGTTGTTGAATAATAATAATAATATTAAAAAAACTTAAAGCTTGCGATATTACGCACTCAGGTCTTACAATCTGCAGGTTTTGGCAGAAGAACCAAAGCTATGAGCCACCGTTCACGGCTCCGCTTTAATAAGATCCTTCATCCCCGCCCTCCAAACGAAAAGAGCGCAGTATATGAAACGTAAAATTAGAATTACGCACAGCATCAGCAAGAAACGTGAAAAATCAAAGGAGGAAAAAAAGTTTAATTTCGCTGCCTTTTTAAGGAAGACGCCGTTTCGTTTCTCGTGGAACACAGGCAGAATCTTGTAAATTATGCGCATGCAAATTTTCGCTGCGCGTCGACCAACTGGGGACGTGCGCATTTTTCATTCGCTCACTGTTTCGCTGCGGCTCTGCGCCATTGAACAAATGATAATTAAAGCGCGGCCCGAAGACGCGAAGACAAGGAGTCGCCGCCGCGCGCCGAATGACAAGCGAACGCAGAGGTGCCGCCTTTCGCTGAATCTGCGATTTTATCAGCCGTTTAGCGTTTTCAACGGCGTGTTGCTGGCGGAGGCGAACAATCCATGTCCTTCTACGACGACGCCGCTAACGACCGTAATCACCGCTGATCACCTTTTGCGCCGCTGACAGATTTCGCAGATATTCGCCGCTGCGATCTTAAATCTCCTCATAAGCCTACGTGGGTTTACGAGATGAATTAGTGAATTAACAAGAGGCAAACGTGGCGCACTAATCTTAAAAAGTTGGTAACAGTTTGGTGTTTAATATATAATAGATAATTTTTCAATTTTTTGATAATAGATGGTGTTTATGTTATCCACAAAAATAGTTTCCTGGATAAAATGGATTAAATGGTACCACAAGAAGTTTTCTACTTTTTTTTTATTTAACAATGACACATCTTTCCGTCAGGACGTTTTTTTTTCAATTTTACAAACACAATCTCAAATTCCAATCTCAAATATCGGCAGGGTATACCAGTCACCCAGATTTGGTGGTACTCAAGTAAACGAAGGAGAACCGTGAAAAGTCTCTAGGTTCAGAAATCGAAGCCATTGCACAGAGATTCGCGAATTTGAACTCAGAGTAAAGAGAATATAAGACGTCTACACCTTCTACTTGCTACAGTTAATCATTGGTCACAGCCAATTCCACAGTTACCTCCAGAAAATCGGTAAAACTTTTAGCAGCGCTTGCAACTACTGCCCCTCAGAACTCGACAACGCAGAACATACCCTCAATTTTTGCCCAGCCTGGGAAACCCAGAGATCCACACTACTTCGAGAAACGCAGAACAACAGTGCAAAGCGAAGAGATGTTGAAAAGCAGTACAGTCAGGCTTGCCTTAGAACGCTTCTGTAAAGCAGTTTTGTAAATAAAGGCTATTGAAATGTAAGAATTATAACTTAGCTCGCACTACGTCCGGGCCATCTTCTTGGTGTTATGCAAAGTGATTTTCCAGATTTTCTGGATATTTCAAATCCGATCCGATATTCCAATATAACGCCTGGGCATACCGCACCACTTCCACAGATGTAGTAGCTTCTAGACCTTCATGGATTTGTGCAGAAGTACCTGGAAAAGTTCCTGGTACTTGAAATCTGAACTTTCGACCTAACAGGTGTCTAAAATATCCCTGAAAGGATTTGGGAAAAGGTTGCTGGATATACCGCTGGATTCCCGAAGTTGAACGCTGAATAAATGGAATACCTGGTGTGTTCATCTTTTACTTGTCACAACTAATCACTGCACATGGCTAATTCAGCAGTTACCAACCAGGCTGGGCAGAACCTGAGAGAGCCACACTATTTCTAGAAACGAAAAACAACTGCGCAACGCCCGAAACACTGGGAGACAAACCCAGGCAAACCTCGAGCAAGCGAAGAAGTGCCGGGAAAGTCCATAGTTAATCACTGGACACGACCAATTTAACAGTTACATCCATCGATGAAACCTTTACCAGCGCATGCAACTACTGCCCGTCTGAACTCGACGACTTACCATAAGACTCCGCAGCAAAGCAGTTTTGGAAATAAAGACCAATGAAATGCAAGAATTTAAACTTAGGTCGCACTCCAATAGTGCGTCCGGGCCTCTCCCTGATGTTATGCAAAGTGCGATCTCAAGGAGTCAGTGGCCAGGTATTACTCTTAGTGGATTCCGGTATTTCTCATTGCCTCAATCGGGAAGAGTCCGGAGACTACCACCGAAAATGGTGGTGTTTATATGGATTCTCAGAAACCACAAATAAAAAAATGTTTCCCATAAAAATCACAAAAATACCTCTGCTCTTTTCTGAACATGGGGACTATGTACAGAAGAGGTAAACTAACTCAAGAAGTTGGCTAGTTTTTTTTTTCAAATGAGAATATTACACACCAAGTAATTATCACAAAAACAAAACATATATATGATGGTATTAAGTTCATTTTCATATAACGCCACGTCGCGTCGCTTTTAGCGCTTGAAATCTTACTACTTTGCGATGGATTTACAAGATGAATTAATGAATTAAGGCCGCACGAAAACACAGCGCGGAAGAGGAAATTTATTCGTCAAATTTAATACCAATAGAACGATGTAATGTAATGCGAGATAATGAACGCTGAGAGCAATATTGTACCGATAATACATTGCTGCGCATATCTCTCGCGCCGGAGGAAGATGCTGCAGCAAGCGAACGAAAACGGCGTAATTTCGTAATTACAGTCTTGCAAGGGGCCTCCTTCTAGAGCGAGTTTAATACAGTTTAGCCATTGATTTATGGCTGGGGTATCATAACGCCGTTATGAATATCGAACTGCATAAATTAGTCTCGCACGGCCCTTCTCGCCACCCTGCGCATTCTTTTATAATTCGTCGATAAATTTTCCGGCATTTAGCGGCCCGCAGCTAAGCGTCATGCGATTAAAAATTAAATCTTAGAGATTTAGGAGAGATTCTCGCGCGTACTCGCGACTTGCCAGCTAGCGACTAAATTGCGTCCCGCACCAACAAAGAAATGTAATTATTTTTAATGCTGTTGAAATCTGTTGAAATCATTTGGTTAATTTCGAATTTCTGACTTCCAGCGTGGCTTTTAATTTATACCCGTGCGAGGGATTTTATCGTGCGTTTGCTTCGCGCTTCCTTTTGCTGTTTTCATTTGCATATGGCGTCCCTTTTTCGTGATACGTGTCGTCTGGACGTGTTGCGCCCCTGCGGGTGGTTGTTAATTAGATATGTCAGGACACATGTACGCCCGCTGTTAATGCGCATCGTGCGGTGCGCGCGCGCATTACTCGCTCAGCGCGAAAACTGGCTGTCCTCTCTCGTCTGTGCAGGTACTTTCACAGTTTCGCAGCCTTATGATTTGGAATTAAACAGTCAGATTTCAATGCGCCGTCTCGATGGGAGCTTGACACGCCATATCGATGTTTATATTATATATTTTAAATATGTGCAAGTTTACACCATATTTTTATTGCTTTCGGTTTTATTCAGTCTACAACCTTTGAAGGTATTGTTTATGTTTCAGAAGTGCATTGCTGTATATAATTTGGTTTATCTGCAATACGTATTATAATTTGTAATATTTTTATTCTTTCATTTTTTTTTATCCCTGAATTCTATCCTGATTGAATCTTGAGTGTGATGTATAATTTGTTAAAAGTATTCCAATCAGTTTGGCAAGTTTTATAGATACATGTGTGTTTTCGGGATATGGTGTTAATTTTTACGGTCATAAAATCTCATAAGCGGCCTGGATATTCTGTGGTACGACGCCAACTATGTGTAATCTCGGAGTTTTCAAGTGTATCTGTTATTCTATTGGGCCCCCCCCCCGCGGTAATTTCTAAATTCACCGTATCAATCAACGTAGAAAATGTGCAGAAAATTTCGCTAATAATATGTATAGCCCCTGGAAACAAATTCAAAAGAACCGAAACAATACCAGCGAAGTAGACATATCAAAAAAATATCGATATTGATAATTATCGATATATCGGGCTCAAAATTTCGATATTTATCGATAATTTCATTTTCCACAATATCGACATATCGGTATCGAATTTTTTGATATCGTTTTGATATGTCATTCATGTAACCGCCATCTGCATAAAATGATTTAAAATTAAACCAACCACTGTTAAACGGGGAATTCTAGCAAAGACTCATAGGGGTCGCTAGTGTGCAGATGATTATAAATATTGATATTTATAGCGAATTTTTCACAAAATTAAAAATTAGTTAATGTAATAGCATAACATAACATGAAAATTCATTAATCAAAATCATTAATATAAATATTGACTAATACTTAATATAAATATCAATATTTCTTTCATTTATCAAAAACACGAAAATATAAATTATTCTCAGTTTGGACCTCATTATACTAATCACGAATAATAGGCTAGTAACACCCCTGTAGCCGCTGCATGAGTCCGAGAATCCAAGTAAATTAATGATTACTGTTAGATTGTTGGGAATTGTAAGTAATTATGAGACCCATTTACAGATGTCGTTCCTGTGGAATTTCGACTTGTTCGTTCTTGATAATATCGATATTTTCAAGGCGATATTTCGATATTGATATATCAAAAAATTGGTAATATCGATTTCGACAAATATCGATATTTCATCATCGTCTGACATGCCTACAGCGAAATACTGTAAATTTACTCCGCGCATCATCGATATGTGGTCGATTTATTGTGGTGCGGTTTATTGTCAATTTAATCTAAAATGTATAACATTAGGCGGAATTCCGGAATTACTATTTTCACGGATTTTGAATATTTTAAATGTAACTAAAACGAAAGCAAACCTCTTAAGGAGAAGTACATCATGGCTTCACAGTTTAGCCTTGTCTGACTAATGAATTTAAAGCAGGATAAACCTCTACTATATTAACACAATTTGAATATCTATAGCCCCAATTTTTAGAATAATGGGGTCGGTAACCTCTTTGATTGTGGGTCAAAATCATTCATAGAAATAAAGAGACGCCAAGTGGCGTAGTGGTATGGTTGACGATTACAGACCACGAGGTCTCCCGAATCGATTCTCAGTGAGGATGCATAGCAAAGAGAAATCTTCTTTTTTTATGTAATTCAAAAAATAAGGAGACGTTATGGACATGAAGTGAAGTAGGCACTGGTAATTAGTAAACAGGTGAACGTTAAGTGTCGATAATCTAAAGCGTTACAAAAAGACCTAATACCAAATTCAGAGCAAACCTAAATCAGACTTAGCACTTCATTGGCGATATAACTTATGACATATAATACCAAATTAAAAACAATTTAAGTGAAGTGTTAATTGATGCTACGAAACAGCGATGTAATTAAAAACATAAACTATTCTGATAAAATTATATGAATTTGTACACCCAATTATCAACAAAGTTAATCCGGCATGATACTATTTCTAAGCTACTTATCATCAATGTTAAACCGCCAATTAGCGGATCTTGGGTTTCCAACGATACCTGATATTTATTATCAATTATTAATAAATATATAAAATTGAATTGTATATTTCTTTGAAATCATATGAAGCTGACATTCCTCAAGAATTCTCTGTGAGTATTTGAGGCATCTTCAGGCATGGATATATGAAGATTTTGTAAAAGCATATATCACTCTTAAATATATCAATATTTTGTTTTAATTAATCCTGGGCGGTCAACGCCACTAGCACTGCAACTAACTTTGGTCTATTGTGCATGGACCAATACTATGGGCCAATAACGGAGATAACCTTTGGAATAGCTAGAATCTTCTTGACCGACTTCCATTTGAATTCAGCAAGACTTGGCTGCCTAGCAAAGAAAGTCTTTCTGCTGCTAGGGATGCACAAGTGCAGAGTAGGTGCTCGGTCGTCTCTACGTCTGATTTACATAATCAGCAGCTTGTAAGCTTATAAGGCCTTTGCTAATATTGGCTAAGTGGTACAAAACCTCGGTATGATCTGTCAGTAGGCTAACAAGTAGCCTATTATCGCTTTTTCAGCTTTATAATTTCTTGGGCTCTAGTGGGTGATATATAT